>PVJL010005100.1:0-114838 GCA_004026885.1 Lyroderma lyra
GAGGATAACCTCAAAGAATTTGTATGTGGAATCTTCACCAACCCAGTAAGAATTGAGGACTCTCAGAGCCCCACAGTGGCGTCCCGCTCGCTCCTCGGCAACAGACTGAAGGCTTCGCGCAAACTTTAGCTGGTTAACACCGTGATGGACAGGCTTGCCATAGGTTGCACCCTTAGGAACTGGGCGTTTGCGGCCACCACGGCGCACACGAATCCGATATATGACATAACCTTGCTTGGCCTTGTACCCCAACCTGCGCGCTTTATCGGGCCGAGTGGGGCGGGGGGCCCTGTGGAGCGCAGAGAGCTGGCGGTATTGCCAGCAGCGCACCCTGAGAAGAAACCACATGACATCGGACTGCTTCTTCCTCCACAGCTCTTGGATGTACTTGTAAGCGCCCATCTTGGCTTACCTGATGGCCGCGGCCAGACGGAAAGGAAAAGACTCTAAACATTTTTAATTGGATTGTGTTTTTTGTTGTTGAGTTATAAGTTCTTTATATATTTTCGATACTAGCCCCTTACTGGAAGTATCATTTGCAAATAGCTTCTCCCATTCAGTTGGTTGCCTTTTTGTTTTATTGATGATTTCTTTTTGCAGTGCAGAAGATTTTTAGTTTGATGTACTTCCCTTCATTTATTTTTGCTTTTGTTTCCCTTGCCTTTGGGTCCAGTTCACCAAAATACCTCTGAGACCAAGCTCCGTAAGTTTAGTGCCTATGTTTTCTTCTATGGATTTTATCGTTTCAGGTCTTACATTCAAGTGTTTAATCCATTTTGAGTTAATTTTTGTGCGTGGTGTAAAATAGCAGTCTAGTTTCATTCTTTTGCATGTGGCTGCTTAGTTTTTCCACCACTATTTATTAAAGAAAATTTCCTTTCTCCATTGTATATTCTTGGCTCCTCTGTTGAAAATTAGTTTCTATTTCCACTTTTTGGCTTTTGGAAATATTGCTACTATAAACATTCATGCACAAATCCATATGTATACACATGTTTTCATTTCTTCTGGATAGAGAATTGCTGAGTCATTTGGTAATCCTAGGTTTAACATTTGAGAAACTGTCAAACTATTTTTCAAAGTGGCTGCACCATTTTACCTTTCACGTGTATGAGGATTCTTGTTTGTCTATATTCCTACCAACACTTACTGTCCTTTTGATCATAGCCATTTTAGTGAATCAGTATCTCATGCAATTTTAGTTTACCTTTATTTTTAAATGACTAATGCTTCTTTTCCATGTGAATGTTGGCCATTTATATATTTTCTTTGAAGAACTGTTGATTCCAATCCTTCACCTATTTTGGATTTTGTTATATGTCATTTTATGTTGAACTCTAAGAGTTCTCTATATATTCTGTATGTAATTGTTTTACCAGATATATTATTTGCAATTATTTCTCCCATTCTGTGGGTTCACTTTTCACTTTCTTGGTAGAATCTTCATGTGTATTACCCTTTAAATGGAAATACTTTCCCAGCTTTTGCTATTGCAGAAAGCCTCTGACATGTAAGTTAAAGAAGCCTCTGTTTTTGAACATTCTGGGGCAACTTTCTGAGAACATTCACACCAGGATTGCCACACACTGAGATAGAAATGTGTGCTGCTGACAGGAGCCAAACACCCCAAACTTGGGGAAGCTGACTTAGCCACTCCATTCCAGACTTCACAGAATTCACGTCTTGCATTCAGAGCAAAGTGGATGGTGATGTGCATAGTCTTTGGACACACTCTCCACTTGTACTGCTCAGAAAGACAGAGGCCTCTGGCTGGAAGTTTGAGTTCATTAGACTCCTTCAATGTTGATGAAGGCTTAACTGACTACCTCGAAGAGTGGGGCTCTGAGTTTGATAAACTTGAGGATCTTTGTGAACTTTCAAGTGCCCACTCTGAAGATGGGAGTGTGGCCCCATAGCATTTTTTATTTTTTTATTTTATTTTTTTTACTACCTGTAGTATTTTTATGGTAGGGCATCTTTGAGTTTAAATAAAGAGCCTAGGGGTGTATTAAAACTGTATATGCAGCGAGTTCCCTATGGTGTAGCAGCTTAAGGCTTCAGCACTGGCGCTGTCGATGCTGCGGCCTGGGTTCGATTCCCAGTCAGGGGGCTACCCACATACCAAAAAGAAAAAAAAACAAAAACACTGTATGTGCATGTGGCCTGGGTTCGATTTCCAGCCAGAGAACTACAAAACAAAACAAAAAACTGTATATGCCATTGTGTTAGATGGTAGTGAAATCATTAACTCTTCTTTAGTGTAAAAAAAAAAAATCTCAGTTTTTATTGCTTTTTTGGTATGTGGGTAGCTCCCTGGCTGGGAATCGAACCCAGGCAGCAGTGCTGACAGCACCAGCGCCGAAGCCTTAAGCCGCTACACCATCAGGGAACTCCCAAAAATCTCAGTTTTTAATATGCAACATAAATATTTGTGTCAAAGTGTAAAGTTAATCTGTAGTGATTTTTTTTTTTTTTTTTTTTTTTTTGCTTTTTGGTATGTGGGTAGCTCCCTGGTTGGGAATCGAACCCAGGCCGCAGTGCTGACAGCACCAACTCCGAAGCCTTAAGCCACTACGCCATCAGGGAACTCCCCTGTAGTGATTTCTTAAACCTTAATGACATGCAGGATTATATAGTCTTTTGAACATGTTTATTTGTATGGTCCACAGAATGGATATGAATTTAATGTACTGTGACATTTCTAATTATCTTTGTGATTTCTCCTTTTTGTTATCAGTGGACAGAGTTGTAAAAATTCTTGTATTTGAGAACCACCTTATCATAATTTTACATTAATAGCTAATAGAAGTGATGCATGTCTTAACTAATATATAAGGAAGATCCCTGGACTGGAATTCATCTGAGCACAATTTGCATTCTGTTTTAACTTTCGCATTGTTTTTTTTCATTTGTTTGTTTGTTTTTGCTTTTTGGTATGTGGGTAGCTCCCTGACTGGGAATCGAACCCAGGCCGCAGCCCTGACAGCACCAACGCCAAAGCCTTAAGCCACTACACCATCAGGGAACTCCCTCACATTGTTATTAAAGCTCTAGCTGAAGATTTAGGGAGGAAGACTTTCACATTCCTTCCTTCTTTTCTTGTTTCCTTCTTTCCATTTTAGTCCTTTTTCTTTCAGTGGAGGGAACTTGCAGAGATGAAGTGAAGATACTATTCTACAGAAGGGGAGAAGATTTATAGACATAGGCAAAATGTCACACCCAAGGACATGTAGGAAGATGGCTGTGGGTCCCTAGAGAAAGAGGAATGATCTCAGAGGAAGTAGAAGTCATCTGAAAGGAACCCTCAACTACCGACCAGTTAAGCTAAAAACCCTCTTGAGTCCAGATGACTCCTTTCTTCCTTTCTTCTCATTCCAATGGGAAACATGTTCCTTTCATCAATAGCTGGCCTTATACCTGTGCATCTCTCAGGCATCCTGCCTTCATAGATCATCTCCTCACGCTCCTATATCTTTTGACTTTTCCTTCTCTATTGTATCTTTACCATGAATATCTAAACATATTTAGATCTTTCTTATTAAACAAGAAAAATAAGAAAATGAAAGAAAAAAATTCTCCTTAACCCCACCTGCATTCTTTTTTTTCTTTTTCCTTTTTTTTGGTGGTTCCCTGGCTGGGAGTCAAGCCCAGGCCGCAGCGTTGACAGTGCCAAAGCCTAGCCACTGTACCATCAGGGACACCCCCCCCCGCCCCCCCACACCATTCTTAACATGCTCCAAACCATTCTTTATACATGACTCTGAGTAATCCATTTAAAACAGCAAATTGATCATGGCATGCTCCTCTTAAAACTTTCCAAGGCTTCCTATTGCTTTTAGAATAAATTTCCAAATCCTCACCATAATGGATAAGCTTTGCAGAATTAACCCCTCTCCACCTCTTCTGGTCTTCTCTCTCCCTGATTCACTGGGTTCCAGTATACAGGCCTATCTGTTTCTGGAACATATGGAAACCTTTTCACTCTTACCCTTCCCTAACCTGTTCTCTATTTCTATGTTGCAGCCATAATGGACTTGAAAAAAAAACGAGTCCAAAATCTTAACATGGTCTCTTTGACTTTAGACAATTAACCTGTACCAACCTCTCTCATTCTTTCCTATCATTCTATTCCTTTGTCTACATGATCTGGTTGTATTAGAGATATTTTGATTACTCTAACAGGCCAGGCTTTCTCCTACCTCAGACCTCTATACAAATGTCATGAATTTGTATGTTTTCCCCCCAACACACTCTGACTCAAGCAACTTTTCCTGTCCCCTTTACCTTACATAACTCTTCCTCACTTTTCAGATTTCTGCTTAACACTTCCACATTCATCACTTCCATGTTCCTTCGCTCCCCAAATTAGGTAGTCTCCTTGTTATTTAAATGTAGTATCTGGCTAGGACTTAGCAACTTTGGTTTTCATATTTAATGACTGTCTTTCCCATTACACTGTGAGGTCTGTGAAGACAGGGACCATATCTGCTGTACACACACACACACACACACACACACACAACACAGAGCTTTTGTTCTCCTCTAAGGGGCTCCAAGGAACCCCTCAGACTCTAAAGAACAGAGTTTGGAAATCATGTATTATTCTAATAAAACCATGAGGGTCTAACTAATAAATAACAATAAGGAGATTAAATCACTATTTTCATGGAGGAGTTGGCATGTTTTATTCACCAGTTAGGCATTAAAAACGAAGGAGAAAGTATGGTTCTCATGTTTCTGACTCCAGTGGCACGTTGGATGACCTGTGTCTCTGTCAGGATACATAGCTAAGGGACAGGTTTGAAATTCATGTTGGAAATGTTGAGTATGCACCACCTGTGAGGTTCGAAATAGAAATATTCAGCGGACTCCTAGTGTTTGGAAAATAGGAGTGCACAAGAACTAGAATTGCAAGAGTAGGGGGAGTGAATAGGGGTGGTTTTTCCAGTGAGAAGAGGGTATTATCGCATGGAGATAAATGTAAAATGAGGTTAATATTTCTAACGGGGGATATCAGGAGGATTGAATAGGCGCTAAATACTGAGAGCTGGTCCTGAGAAGTAACAGAAAGGCTGGATCTTGCTGCAGGCAAGGAGGGGGAGCCGTGGGACGCTCGTGCCCAAGACAGTGGGGGCCTATGAAGGAGGACCTAGGTGTAAGGAAACCTCAGAATTGGAATTGGGGAAATTCAAATCATCAAAGACAAACTTTGCCTGGCTCACAGTTTGAATTTGTAGTGTTCACGGTTTTGTACGAAGACATTAAGGCCCACTACAACTCTGCATGAGGCTGTTTCTTCTGCTAGCTGAGAAACTCTCAGGAAAACACAAAAGCAGAGACACAGCATCGCCTGAATGATTTCCCAAGGTACACGGGAAAAAGCGTGGACTGGGGACTGGTACCGCCGTCTTTCTCTCCAACGCGAACCACGATTGGCCGGAGGCGCGGCGGTGGCGCAGAGAGGCGGATCCAAGAGCTCCAACTCCCGCGGAGGTGCGCCGCCATCTTGGGTTGTGTGGGTTTCAGGGAAGTTTCGAGTGGTGGCTGGCTCCTGGCTACTCGGTGGATTACAGCTCTGGGTCCCACGTCCGAGTGTCAGGTTGGAGCCAGGAAGTGTCCCTGTGTGTAGCGGCGGCGCGGGGAGGATGAGCGCGGAGGCGGCGGACCGGGAGGCGGCCACCTCCAGCCGGCCCTGCACCCCGCCGCAGACTTGCTGGTTCGAATTCCTGCTGGAGGAGTCGCTGTTGGAGAAGCATCTACGCAAGCCCTGCCCAGGTATGCGCGGCTCCTGCTGCCCGAGGGGAGCAAAACCCGGCTACCGACGTTGCCAGCCAGGTTCTCACGATCCCGCGCCTTCTTGGCTGCGAAGCCGCGGCCCGGGAGGCAACGGACCGGAGCCGAGAGCCCATCTCTGGCCCGGCCCCCTCGCTAAGCATTAAGCATCCTAGTTCGGAGGCACCGCCATGGGGCGCGGAGGGGGGGGGGGGCGCGGCAAAGAAAATCGCAAAATAGGCCCATGCATCCTGCCCCTTGGTCGTTTTACGCGTGGTGGTCTTGTGATATTGCTTGGATTGGGGAGGCTGACTCGAACCATTTTCATTACACAACTCTGATTAATTTGAAGAGATGAGGAGAAATCAACTGTAAGGGTGCTAATCCTGACGCTAATTAGTTATATCTTGGGTTTTTCTTTAACTGTTAGTGTTCTTCAACGAGGATATTTTATTGACTTATATACGCATATGTGCAAAGTTGAGCTGTAAATTGAGAAAAATCTTTGGAAACAGGAAATGCTATACAACTGCAAGATGGTTATTGTATAATGATGCTCATGATTAGTATCCCAGTTAATGAGTGCTATTAAGGAACGATGATTTGCATTCATTTCTGGAAAGAGGTACTGGCATGAAAAGGTAAGTTCTTGAGTAGAATTTTGGTAATAAAGTTCGAATCCAAGTTTGGCTAGGTGTGGCTTGTGCAGTCAGTAGACTGGCTTAACTGATGGAGACTACTGTGCAAGAATTTAGTGTACTTGGTTAGTTTTACCACCTACGAGGTGAGACAGTTTCTGCTCATCCTAGGAAAAAATGCTACATACCTCATTGCTGCATATCATTACGGTCACCTTTGGACTGTACAGTGCTACCAATGCAAGCGCACGGTGGCAAGTTCGCGAACTTAATTGTCAAATTTTGCACCCGAGGACAGCTCTGATGGCCATTCCAGAAAGAGAGTTCCAAAATTGCTTTGAAGGGTGCATTAGGCGGTGTCCTCGGTGCATAGCTGCTTCCCAGGGGGAGTACTGCGATGGTGACCCATAGTGACATTCAGCAGTGAAGTACATAGCACTTTTCTAGGATGAATTCGTGAAATTAATTGTCAGACCTCGTATATTATACTCTTTTAATTCATTGCTTCTGACAAAATTTGTTGATTGCTTTCTGACTACCAGACACTGTGTTTAATGCTGCACATCTTTTATTTCATTTAATTCAGTCTTCATAATAATCCTGTGAGGTAGGTGGTGGTATCGCTGTTGTGCCTTGGTTGAAACAGGTGTCCGCGAGGCAAGCTGATACAAGTCCCACCAATTAAGTGTCAAAACAATTCTAAAGACAGCAACTCTTTCCTCTAATTGACATTGGTTGTTTGCTGAATGGGAAATCTAACCATTCTCTTGTTCCTGTCAAGTGCTTTCTTCTGCACCAATCTGTTACCCTTCCTCCTTACTACCCTTCCTGATCTTTCTTTTTACTCCCTAAGCAGCTTCTCCTAAATTATGTTCCTTTTTTGTAACTACACAGCTGTTTGGATTCCTTTTCTTGCCATAAACCAGTACTGTGAATTCTTTTACATCTTCATAATTGAAACTTAAATTTAAGAATTTATTTTCTTTTAAATTCTAGATCCTGCACCAGTTCAACTTATAGTACAGTTTTTGGAACAAGCTTCCAAACCGTCAGTTAATGAACAAAACCAAGTTCAACCTCCACCTGATAACAAGAGAAATCGTATTTTAAAACTACTTGCCCTTAAAGTTGCTGCACATTTGAAATGGGACTTGGACATATTAGAGAAAAGGTATACAAGAGTTAAATGAAATTTATTTTGAAGTACTATTTAGATATTTTGGTTTATTTCTATATTTGCTTTTATGACAGCCCTTAAAATGAAAATTATTTTTCTGTACACTCTTGATAAAATATGCAAATATTTTTCAAAAGGTATAAGTATTTAAATGTTAGATGAATTTAAATCACCTTTTAAAGTACAAACTTGGTGTTATCAATAATGAGGCAGTTGATGATGATGATAATTTGATGTGGCTACTAGAGAAAAATCGATACCTAAACACTTTTAAATGTTTCATTTCACTTTTACATATCTGAAGAAAATGGATGAAAATTAATAATGGTTGTTACATAATATTTTGTATGATTTACTACTGAATAATTCAGTTAATTTTACTGCTCATAAATCATTCACAATGTCCCAAACTATTTAAAATATCTTGTTAGATCCAGTGCTTATTTGTTTACAAATAATACTTTCAAGGCTGTGTCTAGAAAATGATGTTTTTCATCCTCTTCCCCTCACAATTTATAGAAGATTTGGAAAAATTCAGAAAATAGGAAATAATAGGGGAGGGGAAAAGTATTTTCAACATTTCTGTGTAATTTTTGTTGCTTTTATCTATTTTTTTAAACAGTTGTGATCACGCCTTATATACTGTTGTGATTTATTTTTTTCCCCCCTACATAACAGAATATCATGAGCATTTACATGTTTTATTTCTCAGAAATAATTTCATTGTTTGGGTAATTTGTTAACCCTTCATGGGCAGTCATTTGTTTTCTAGTTTTTCATTTTTATAAATCTCAGAGCCTTAAACATCTTTGTCCTTGAATTTTATCTGAAGTTTTAGTTACACTTAGTTTAAATTATTAAATTGCTGGGTTGGGTGGTATAAAGTTTTAAGAGGCACATGTTGTATATTGCCAGATAGCATTTCAAGAGAGTTGTACTACTGTGTACTGTCATTTATAGTATTTAAACACTTTTTTCACCACACATTCTCCAGCATAAATATTAGAAAATAAAAAATACTCTTTAGGAGAGAACGTATTCATTTATAGACTTGAGGCATATGTGTATAACAAACAGCAATCTCTACAAAAAAGTATGTCTATGATACAGTTGGGAAGTTGAACACTGATTGGATATTTGATGATAATCAATTGAAAAATTTTCAGATGTGAGATTATACTGTGAATGTTAAGAGTCAGTTTTGGAAGATCTGTTCTGAAGTAGTTAGGGAAGAAATAAATTAATATTGGAATTTGCTTCACAATAATATGGGAAGGAAGAGCTTAAGAGTAAAGGTAAAACAAGATTGGCCATCAGTTGATAATTGTTGAAGTTGGATGATGGCCACATGGAGATTCATTATATTACTCTGTCTACTTTTGCATGTATGTAAGTTGTTTTCATAAGAAAAGTTTTAAAAATCTTTTAAAATTTGATACTTTCTTTTAAGTTGAGAAAGATGAATAAAATGGGCCTGTAGATTTAGTCTTTCCATAATGTAATTATTTTCAGTGAAGATACTTAGTTGTGAATTTTGTGCTTTTTATGGGGCTAACATGAGGATGTATACCTTTTGCTTCTTCCTTTTAAGTTTGTCTGTTCCAGTATTGAATATGCTGCTGAATGAACTGCTATGTATCAGTAAAGTTCCTCCTGGGACAAAGCATGTAGACATGGATCTGGCCACTTTACCACCAACCACTGCCATGGCTATACTTCTCTACAATAGATGGTAAGTAAATTTTTTCATAAACCTGGAATGTGTTTTTCATAAACCTGGACAGCCTCTTTTTAATTGTACTCTGGCTTTCAGGGGTGTGCTTTTAAAGGGCTTCCTCAGAGGATATTGGGAACTGTGAGTCTGATGAAGAAAACTTGTGACTGTATAGATGAAAAGTATTTTGATAAAAAATATACAGATCATTTAGAAAGTTTTCATTTTATGTTAATTAAAATTTCAGGTAATTTATACTATAGATCTTTTAAGAAGTACTTGAAAAATAACTGAAATGACAAAATGTATTAAATTTTCTTTTTCTGTGTTTCCTTCAGGGCAATTAGGACAATTGTTCAAAGTAGTTTTCCTGTCAAACAGGCAAAACCTGGACCTCCTCAATTAAGTGTGTAAGTTGGCAGATATGACCCTTACTTGGCACTTCTTTCATCAGATTAAAAAAAAATATGCAAGTGTTTAATAACCTCTGGTACAGAGAAGTAGAGCAGAAATTAGAGGATGCAGAAGGCCTGCTTCAGAAGGTAGGTTTGCAGGCGTTAGTGTGAGAGAAACAGGTATTTGGGAGTACTTTGGATATCTAGAGTAGAGAGCTCTGAAAAAGAAGAGGAGTGCTTTGTGAATTGTGCCTTTCATTTAATAAGTATTAGCTGACATTCAATGTATTAACAGTTTTTCATTTAATTAAATGATATATTTATTTTGTATAGGGGAAAGTTATTTTAACATGTAAATATTACTTTACAATATAAAGGTTATTACAACAGTTTGATTATATCTGGCATTTTAAACCTAATTCTTAAATTCCAGGTAGCAACTGAACCCAAATTTTGAGCTAGAAAGCATTGTTTTTAACTTAATGTAAATAGGCTTGCTGCCAATAAGTTTCATTCTTAAATTGAGGGTTTGTCTATCTATCTGTCTGTCTGTCTGTCTATCTATCTATCTATCTATCTTGTATGTGGGTAGTTCCCTGGCCAGGAATTGAACCAAGTCCGCAGCACCAACAGCGCCAGCCCTGAAGCCCTAAGCCACTACACCACCAGGGAACTCCGAGGTTTTTTGTTTGTTTGTTTGTTTTTTTTTAGATGTGGGTAGCTCCCTAACTGGGAATCGAACCCAGGCCGCAGCGCTGACAACGCCAGTGCCAAAGCCTTAAGCCACTACACTATCAGGGAACTCCCAGGTTTTTTTTTTTTAATGCAAAGTAAATGACAAAATAATGGTAAATAAATGAGCATTATTTTTGAGCATTGTTTTTTTAAGCATGAGAAGAAATAGCATTAAAAACATTTTTATTTAAATTCAACCTTGTTTTTAAGGAAGAATACTCTAAGTTTTGAACTTTCATAATTTTGAGTAACATTTCATACTCTTCAATTATTTCTTTTTTAGTATGAATCAGATGCAACAGGAGAAGGAGCTAACAGAAAATATTTTGAAAGTGGTGAGTGTGTACATTAGTTAATACTTTAACATTTCTGGGACACATTTAAAACATGTTTAGATGCTTCTCCTATCCTTAGGTTTATGAGAGTTGGCAGAGTCTACATTCAGTGACATTCAGGTTTTCACTGTTAGAACACAGTTTGGTAATATTCTAAATTGTACATATTTTTCATTGTTAATGATAAAGTGCTTTATACCATTTCTGTTGTCGAATATTTCATGATAATTTAGAAGGTAAGAGAAGTCACTTTTATAGGTGGTATATTTTATATGTTCCAAAAATTTTGCAATAAACATATATTTTGTAATTTTGTAGTTACAAAAATACAGCAGTTATTTTTTAATTGATCTAGTTAATGCAAAAGTAGAAACATAATGAGTTTCCATAATTTAAAAAGACCTCTGTGATTGTTTAATATCTGTAATGTGTCAGAGATACCATGTAAAGTGTCAGGGCTGGGAGAGGAGAGGGAGGATAAGAAATAAATCTGCATTTGTATAAAACAACCATGCTGTAGTGTTTCGAATATGGAAGCAAAAGTACTTTTTGTTATCTAGCACCTATTAAAATTGAATCATAGATACATTTTTTCAATAAACGGAACAGCAAATCTAAATGCAGTTTTCTTTATTAACTATTCTGTAGAAAAAATAATCTTTAACAATTTATATTTTTTAATTTCACAATAGGTGCTTAACTGTATTTTTAAAAAATTTAAAATGACTATTTCAGCAAATTTAATTGCACTCCTGTGTTAAAAATTCTTTTAATAGCCTAGTACACTAAGCTCCTAAGTATCCTGTAAATATATTTTGGTTAATATAGTTCATGGCTGCTATCTTTTATTTCAATAAATTGTTTATTGAATATTTGTAGCTCAAAGAACAAGCTTCTGATTCTATTTTGGTACTGGAGGCAGCCCTTAAATTAAACAAGGATCTTTATGTCCACACAATGAGAACATTAGATTTATTGGCGATGGAGCCAGGCATGGTAAATGGAGAAACTGAGAGTTCTGCTGCTGGATTGAAGATCAGAACTGAGGAGATGCAGTGTCAGGTATTTATTTTAATGTTTAATTAATGCATGGCAAATTTTTGGAAAATCTTACATGAGGTCATCCAAGTATTTTTAACTACAATTCATATCTCCTTTGGTCTCTTTGATTTTAACTTAAGATGCTATTAAAACTTTGTATTGCATTTAATTTGTAAAATTTGTAAGTTTAAATTTTTTTAAAAGACATGCAAGGAAAATTTCATTTGATCTTTGTCTCTGAAATAGTTTTCAAGTTATACAAGGTCAGACAATTAATTTTGTGAACTCATCTTAGAAAAAGTGTTAACATACTTCACTGCTGAATATCATTACGGTTACCACCCTCAAAGTACTCCCCTTGGGAAGCTATGCATTTACGCCAGCACCTAGTCAAAGCAATTTTGGAACTTTTTCTGGAATTCTATCAGAATTGTTGTCGTACCCAGAATCTTGACAATTAAGTTTATGAACTTGCCACCATGCGCTTACATTTGCAGCACTGCAAACAATCTTGCCAAGGTTTGACACCTTACGGAGTTGTTTGTACAGTGCTGCCAGCGGTGGCAAGTTTGTGAAATTAATTGTCAGATTTTTTTTGGTACATTTGAGACCATTCCAGAAGAAGAGTTCCAAAATTATTTTGAATGGTGGACTAGGCCCTGGCATGGGTGCATTAGCTTTCCAGAGGGAATACTTCAAAGATGACTGTAGTGATAATTCAGCAGTGAGGTATGCAGCACTTTTTCTAGGGTGAGTTTGAGAAATTAATTGTCTAACCTTGTATTTAGAAGACAGAGTTTAAATCCTGAAACAGAAGTGAACATGTAATTGATTTACATTTATTCTTATTAGTAGAAATTAGTCAAATCCCCCCTTCCCAAAAAAAACCCGAACTAATTGTGCTAGATTTTGAAAAATGTAGGCCCCTAGAAAAAATATCTAGTGTTTCAAGGATCCTAAGGTTGTCTATTTTCAGTAACTCTGGGCCCTACTTTCTTTGATAGCTTTCATTTGATGTTTGTTGTTAGATGTTATTTTATTCATGTTTTCTTTCTCCCTGCTGGATTGTAAAAAGTTTGAGGGCTGTCTCTCTCTCTCTCTCTTTTTTTTTTAAGTATGTTTTATATTTTCCTCATTTTTTTTTTTTTTTTGCTTTTTTGGTATGTGGGTAGCTCCCTGGCTGGGAATCGAACCCAGGCCGCAGCGCTGACAGCACCAACGCCGAAGCCTTAAACCACTACACCATCAGGGAACTCCCCATGTTCCTCATTTTTAGCAGAGAGGCTTGAATATAATAGAAATTTAAAAATGATTGATAATTGCCTAAAGTATCTAGGATAGTGTCTTTTATTTTCTATATTCTCTTTTCTGTGTTGTGTGAGTTGGCATGACTTTTTTTTGTCACCAACAAAGTTATGATTATTTTTCCTCATTTTTATTTTTCAGTTACATTTGACATACAATATTATATTGATTTCAGGTGTATAGCGTAGTGATGAGACATTTATATAACTTACAGAATCCTTATTCCGATACATCTTGTTTCTATCTGACACCATATATAGTTATTGCAGTGTTACTGACTATATGCCTTATGCTATAATTTATATCCCTGTGACTATTTTGTAACTATGAATTTGTACTTCTTAATTTCTTCCCCATTTTAACCCACTCCTCCTATCACCCCAACAAGTCTAGTACCCATCTGATGCCACCCATAGTTATTGCAACCTTATTGGCTATATTCCTGTGTTGTACCTTATATCTCCCTAGCTATTACTTTGCAACCACCAAACTGAGCTTCCCAATCTCTTCCCCTTATTTCACCCCCTCCCTCAAACCTTCCTCCCATCTAGCAACAACCAGATGTGGTTTTTTGTTTTTGTTTTTTTTGGTGGTTCCCTGGCTGGGAATCAGACCCAGGCCACGGCATTGAGAGCGCCGAAGCCTAGCCACTACATCACCAGGGAACCTCCAGATGTTTTTTTTATATCTATGAATCTGGCCCTGTTCTGCTTGTTTATTTTCTTCTTTGGATTTCACCTATAAGTAAAATCAATTTGCATCTGTCTTCCTTTGTTTGGCACTCCACTCAGTGCAAAATGCTCCATGTCTTTTGATGAGACGTTTAATCTATTTAAATTGAAGATAATTGTTGATACGTGGCTATTGCTATTTTATTATTTATAATTTTGCTTTATTCCCCCATCGTAAAGTAGTCCCTCTAACATTCCTTGTAATACTGGTTTGGTGGTGATGAACTCCTTTAACTTTTTCTTGTCTGGGAAACTATTTATCCTTTGAATTTGAATGATAGCCTTGCTGGTTAGAGTAATCTTGGTGGTTGGTCCTTGCTTTTCATCATGTTGAATATTTTCTGCCATTCCCTTCTGGCCTGCAAAGTTTCTGTTGAGAAATCAGCTGACAGTCTAGTGGGAGCTCCCTTATAAGTTACTAGTTGCATTTCTCTTGCTGCTTTTAGTATTCTCTCTTTGTCTTCAACTGTTGCCACTTTAATTATAATGTTTCTTGGTGTGGGTCTATTTGGGTTTATCTTGTTTGGGACTCTGTGTGCTTCCTTGGGATGTATGTCTGTTTCCTCTGCCAGGTTAGGGAAGTTTTCAGTCATTCTTTTTTTTTTTTTTTCTTTTAAATATTTCCATCACCTTTATTGATTGATTGATTGATTGATTGATTGATTGCTTTTTGGTATGTGGGTAGCTCCCTGACTGGAAATTGAACCCAGGCCGCAGCGCTGACAGTGCCAACGCTGAAGCCTTAAGCCACTACACCATCAGGAACTCCCGTCATTATTTCTTTAAACAGGTTTTCAGTCCCTTGCTTTCTCTCTTCTACTCCTGTGATACAAATGTTTTTATGCTTAATGTCCCAGAAGCCCCTTATACTATCCTCATTTTTTGGATTCTTTTTTCTTTTTGCTGTTACGATTGGATGTTTTCTACTACCTTGTCTTCCAGTTTGCTGATTTGATTTTCTGCTCCATCTAGTCTGCTGGTGATTCCTTCTCTTGCTTTCTGAATTTCAGTTATAGTATTATTCATTTCTGATTGGTTCTTTTTTATAGTTTCTTTGTCCTTTATGCTTGCTACCTCTCTTTTGGTTGTTTCCCTGAGCGGGGATTGAACTCAGGCCGCAGCAGTGAGAGTGCTGAAGCCTGGCCACTACACCACCAGGGAACCCTGCTCTCTCTCTTAAATTTTTCACTAAGTTTCCTGAGCTTTTTTTTTTTTTTTTAATTTTTTTATATGTGAGTAGTTCCCTGGCTGGGAATCGAACCCAGGCCGCAGCGTTCACAGCGCTGAAGCCTAGCCACTATACCACCAGGGAACTCCCCCTGAGCATTTTTTTTTTTTTTTGGTATGTGGGTAGATCCCTGACTGGGAATTGAACCCAGGCTGCAGCGCTGATAGCGCCAATGCCGAAGCCTTAAGCCACTACACCATCAGGGAACTCTCCCCCTGAGCATTTTTATAACCATTGTTTTCAGCTTTATATCTAATAGTTGCTGCCTTCATTATGTTTAGTTCTTCTGGAATTTTTTTGCTGTTCTTTTATTTTATTTTATTTCTTTTATTTTTTATTATTTTTTTTTAACGTGGGTAGTTCTCTGGCTGGGATTCGAACCCAGGCCGCAGCGTTGACAGCACCGAAGCCTTAAGCCCCTACACCACCAGGGACCTTCCTGTTCTTTTATTTGAGATGTATTTCTTTGTTTCCTCATTTTGGATGCCTGTGTTTGTTTCTGTGTTATTAAGTAAATCTGCTGTGTCTCCAAGTATTGCTGGATAGCCTTATGTAGTAAGTCTCCCTGGTCACCTGTGCTGGGAGCTCCTGTATATTCTGGTTTGGTGCCCGAGCTGTGCCTGGAGCTACTCAGCAAAAGTTGCAGAGTGTACCAATTGTCAGTAGCATGTGCCTGGGGCCTACGGACTTAAATAGTTTCTAAGAAAGATTGCAACCTGGGCAGCCTCTGGCTTTGGCAGAGTTGAGTGAGGTGGGCTCCCAGTTAGTTGGGTGGAGAGAGGAGTGCTCCTGGCCATTCAGGTTCAGATTTGGCCGTGTGGGGGCGGGCACAACACAGGAACATGACATCCACCAGCTGGATGCATGGGAGCAAGAGCCACCCAGAAAAATGGTGACTGTTGCTCCCAAAGCCACACACCTCAGTTTGTCCCTTGTATGTCTCCAATGCCCCTGAGTCACTGTGTCTCACCTGGAGCCCAAGGTGAGTACCTGTGACTGAGTCTGTGCAGGCACTTTAAGAGAATGTCTGGGTTTGCTGCAGCCTTCTTTCCCAGCTGGACGGTCTGAGTTGCCATTGTTTTCCACAGTCAGATGTTGTGGGGCTTCTCTTCCCAGCACCAGTGCTCTGGCTGGGGAGCCTGACTGATATGGGGCTGGAGTCCCTTGCTCCTCTGGGAGGAACCTGTGCAGTTGAGATATTCCTCCTGATCCTCTGCTGCCACCCAAGGTTTGGCTCCTTTTGTGTCTGCACCCTTCCTACCAGTCCCAAACTGACCTTTTCTTTGTATTTTTCGTTATAAAACTTCTGTTCAACTAGACTTCAGATGGATCTCTAGGTTGGTGATTCTCTAAGTTAGTTGTACTTTTAATGTGTTCCTAGGATAAAGCAGGGACAATGTTTACCTATTCTGCCATTTTGGATCTCTCTGGCATGACTTCTTTAATCACTATTTCTCTTTCCTGAAAGGGGCAGAAGTTCTGTGAGAAGGTGTTGGGAGGTCCCTTTTCACATTGGTTCCAGAATTGAAAGTAAGATGAGATGGTGGTTACAGTCAGAGTATTGAGGCATAGACAGTGGGGTAACCTCTTTAAATCATTAATGAAACTTGCATATAGGAGGCTTTCTGGTACTATAGTATCTTATTGCTGAGAGTCTGTTTAAAAGTTATTGGTAACACTTCTGATTTTTACAGTATAGTGGGTAATCTAAAAAACAAAACTCTTATAAAACATCTAGATATGCTAAGTAAACTTTATTAAATATTCTTTTTTTTTTTTTGCTTTTTTTGGTATGTGGGTAGCTCCCTGGCTGGGAAGCGAACCCAGGCCGCAGCGCTGACAGTGCCAGTGCCAAAGCCTTAAGCCACTACACCATCAGGGAACTCCTAAATATTCTTTTAATTATATAACTGAGTCATAATCCCTGTTTTTTGAATGGCAAATTAGTAAAACTCACTTCCTGGCAAGTATCTAGATAGCATTCTTTACTAAAATTTACCTGACTCAAAAGAAAAATCTTTAATAAATTTTTTCCCCCAGTAAAACCAAAAGTATTACTGTTCATTATCAGGTTCATTATCAGGTGTTTTGTTTTATTTTAACCTATGGATCACCTCTTAATTGCAGAATTTAAACTCATTTTAATTGATAGTCAGCTAACATGGTCATTTGAAAATATCTTTTTGAAATCAGCTAATGTAGTCATACCTAAAATGATCTTTTTGAAATCCTGTACTCTGTCTTTGCCTGGAAAAGGGATGATATGTAACATTGTAGAACACATACATATATGTGTGTGTGCGTGTGTCTATAAATCAGTCAAACACTCTATACCCCCTCCTCACACCCACAGTGCCAAAAAAAATGTATACACATTTTAAGAAAGGAAAAAACTTAAAATTGTAATACTCATGTAGACTGATAATGAAGGATGAATGCAAGTCACATTTGATGTCTGCAATTACAGTAAGTGCTCAAGTGGTTACAGTCAGTGTGTAGACACTTCTGATTATGGCAAACTACTGCTTGAGCAATGTTGACGACGGTGTCCACTTGTATTGATGTGCGTGCCATTTCGTTTTCTTCCTGAAGTACCGCCAGTTGTCTGTGGTACACCACATCTTTCAAGGTCCCCTATAGGTAGAAGTCAAGGGATGTTAAGTCAGGAGAACATTCTTGAATTTCAAATACCACTTCAAAATGGTCTTGCCTTCCTTGAATGACAGCTGTGCTTCTGCCATTTTCTTTGACTGTCCTGCCTATCACATGGTGAAACTAGCATTTATTTGATTAATGCTATCTTTTGAGCGAAATACTATAAATTGCTACCGTAATTCAGGTCAACTTTGGAAAATAATACATAGATACTATCGCTTAAAATGTGTATACATTTTTTTTGGTACACACACACACACACACACACACACTCACACTTTTTTTATCGTTACCCTAGATAGGAGGAAGCTTTCTAGAATGAAAATCAGATATTTAGTGCAGAGTAAATATGAGGTTGGACAGTTAATTTCGTGAACTTACTAGTGTGTGCTTAATGTTGGCAGCACTGTATGAACAACTTGGTAAGGTGTTATAAACTTGGCAGATTTGCAAACTCATTTGTTACATTTTGGGTGTGATAACAGCTCTGATGGCCTTTCAGAAGAAGAGTTCCAAAATTGCTTTGAAGGGTAGACCAGGCACTGGTGTTGGTGCATAGCTTTCTTTTTTTTTTTTTTCTTTTTTTTTTTGGTATGTGGGTAGCTCCCTGGTTGGGAATCGAACCCAGGCTGCAGCGCTGACAGCGCCAGCGCCGAAGCCTTAAGCCACTACTCCATCAGGGAACTCCCTGCATAGCTTTCTAAGGGCAGTACTTTGAAGGTGGTGACCCTGGTGATACTCAGCAGTGAGGTATGTAGCATTTTTTCTAGGATGAGTTCATGAAATTAATTGTCTGACCTCGTAGTGCAAAGCAGAGGCTGAGAAGCATTAATTCTGATTTGTTGAACAGGACAGAATAATAGCTATAATTCATATCAGTAAAGAGTAGCTCCATAATGAGTAGCAGAGATTCTACAGCTTAGGAATTTGGAGGAGGAGTAAGTATTTGTTGGCTAAGGTTGGTTTGGTAAATCGAAATAAGGGGTGTAGAATGAAGTTTTCTTTAGGATCTGATATGAATGGGAAATTGAGACTGATGTGATTGAAGTAGAGAATAGAGATGTTTGAAGAGAGAAACCAGTCCAGATTCCGAGATCCTTGAAGATGAGGTGATGAGGTTTGAACTATTTCCTATTTGGGAGAACAATTTCAAGACTTTTAAGAAAGTCAGATTAAGAAGACTGATCTGTCAGTCATGCTTAAAATACACTAGAGACAGGATATTAGGAGCCTAGGGATGTGGGTTCAAGCCTGGGTTCTGCTAGTCCTTGGTTGTATCTGGGTCTTGGTATTCTTGTCCGTAAAATGGCCGAGTTGTACAATCCAATTCCCTGAATTCTGTACTTGGTCAATCGAGGCATCAATTTAAGGAAGCTCTGAGAAAAATATACAGATTCTATTAGGAAAAGACAACTGGAAATGTACTGTCATTTTACAGTCATTAATTCAAATTTCTTAATGTTTTACTCTGGCTAGTCCTGTTATAGTAGACATTTCCTCCTTCCCCTACCCCTTTTGGAGAGACCCTCCCAAGTATCTCTTCCTTTCTTTTATGTTAGAAAAACCCTCTACCTTCTCAGTCTTGGTGGGAGGTAGAGCTTGCTTCCTATAACAGAACTGAAAACTCCAAATGCTAGCTTTCTGTAGCTTTATCCTGCTTGAGGGCAATCATGTCACATGGTGTGACATACACATTTAGTTTAGGCTGTGCATCAGGAGGTAGTATGTAGGTGAAGTGGGGATGATAGATGCTAGTGAGTAGCAGCAGCAACAGAGACAGTAAAATCTAGTTTCCGGGGCAGTACTGGTAAAGAGTGTATGTAGCTGCTGCTTTCAGTGTCTGGTGCTGATGGCTGCAAGTACTGTGAGCTGGGATGGCTGTAGTGGTATCTCATTAGACCAGTTGTGGCTCTTGTCCTTACTGCTTGCCTCCCTTGTCCATTTTGTTTTCTAAGCCTGATTCTTTGGCCTTTCCAATAATTCTGTAGGCTGCCTGAAATTTTATCAGTACATTTATTTTCTGCTTACATCAATCATATTTGGTTCTGTTGCTTGTGACTAAGATCATTGATTGTTACACTGCTCATTGAAATGTTTTTTTTTTTTTTTTCTATATATGTACCTGGTTTTGTTGAGATAAAAATAATTTTGGGTTTATCAACTCTTAAGTATGTGAAAAATTACTAAGCAAATTGGTGTTCATTACCATTGTAGGTGTGTTATGATTTGGGTGCAGCATACTTCCAGCAAGGCTCTACAAATTCAGCTGTCTATGAGAATGCCAGAGAAAAATTTTTTAGAACCAAAGAACTAATTGCAGAGGTAAATACGGTCATAATAGGCACATAATATTCAGTCCTTTACAACATTTGTACATTTTTTGCCTTTAATTTTTATGATAAACAGTAAGTATTTATTGTTGCAGTAAATTTGTGAAGTTCAAAAAAGTACTAAAAACATTTTAAAAAATATGTACTTCTACTGCCTGGAAATAACCCTTTTTGTCATTATGGCTTATTTTCTTTGTTGTTATTCTTTTTATGTTTTTATATAGTTAAGCTTTTTCTGTTTATTGTATCTTGCCATTTTTGAATAGATAGTTAATGTGTATTCTATGATTTCCTTCATTTCCCTAATATTTGGGCATTTAGGTTGTTTACTGTTTTTATTTATTATAAAGGTACAATATTTATATGTCTAAGCATAAATTTTTGTTTGAATTTTAGATACTTTAAAGTTAAATTCCTGCAAGTAGAATTATCATGTGCAGTGGTCATTCATTTTTAAAATGCTATAATATGTAGAAACCATACTGCTTTCCAGGTTACCTTTCTTTCATGGTACTCTAATCAGCAGTAATTTTCTTAAATTGCTAATTTGATGGGTGAAATATAGTATCTTTAAAAAATTTGCATTTTCTCAATTCCAGTTAAGAGTAAACTTTTTCATGTGTTTATCACTTGCATTTTCTTTTTATGGTTCAGATAGTTGAAATTTAAAGTGTATAACTAGGTTTTTGTATGCCTGATGCCTAGAAAAATTCCTACTTCAGTCTCTCCTTTTCTTACCGGAAAAATTGATTAAATGCACTAGAACAGGGGTGTCTGATCTTTTGGCTTCCCTGGGCCACATTGGAAGAAGAAGAATTGTCTTGGGCCACATGTAAAATACGCTAGCACTAATGATAGCTGATGAGCTAAAAAAAGTCCATACACAATTTTTGTAATGTTTTAAGAAAGTTTACGAATTTGTGTTTGTCTGCATTCTGGGCCACACGTGGCCTGTGGGTTGGATGAGCTTGCACTAGAGACTTGACTTAAATCTATTCTAGACCCATTGGGAATCCCCATTTTACTTTGCTTGCTTGGGGAACTCATCAGAGTTCTAATTTTATGACATTTCAGGTGTAGTGATTTAAAACTTTAACTTTTTAAAAATGTGTCTTTTAAACAACTTTTCTGTTTTGGTAGAAGCATTCCTGTTCTTTCCAGTTGAGTGAATATTGAGCTTTTTTTTTAGCTTTCCCCCTGTAAATCTCTGTCAAGTATATGTATTTTTAAATATTTTAAGCTTGTATTTAAGTGTTTACTCTTTGTTAGTGTTTTAATTGTCGTAACTATTTAGAGTTATAATAATATCATATAATATTTTGTATGTTGACTGGAAACTCTATACCAGCAATCAGCGAACTTTTTTTGTAAAGGGCCAGATAGTAGATATTTTAGACTTTGTGGACCTTACACAGTTTTTGTAATATTCTCATTTGTTGTTCTTTTCCCTTTATGACCCTGAGATTGTCGTTATAGCTCAAGGGCTGTAAAAAACAGGCCATAGGCTGGATGTGGCCTGTAAGCAATAGTTTGATGAGCCCTACTGTAAACCTTTAACCTTTGTATTTTTTATGTTTCCTCTAGCTCTGAATTTTTCTTTAGCATTTCCTTATACTGTTCAAATGCACTAAGTGGGTGCTAGATTGTTGTTTCTGTCACATTGATGGATAATGATTTATACTTCTTACTTTACAGATAGGTTCATTATCTCTTCATTGTACCATAGATGAGAAGCGGTTAGCTGGCTATTGTCAAGCGTGTGATGTTCTTGTACCTTCTTCTGATAGTACATCTCAACAGTTAACTCCATATAGTCAAGTCCATATTTGTTTGAGATCTGGCAACTATCAGGTAAGACTTATGGGGATTCAGTAGTGTAGTTGAAAAGCTTTTGGAACCAGATGGAACTGAGTTTGAATCCTGGCACCATCATTTACCAGTTATATGATTTGGGGCAAGCCAGACTGTCAGATTGGCCTATAAAATAGTGGTAGTAATTAACCTCATTTCATAAGCTTTTTTGTGAGAATCAAGGGAGAAGTTATAGTTTATAAACTCTAAGGGTAAGCATTATAAGATGTTAATTCCTTATTATTGATACCCTTTTTTGAACATATAGTTTGCCCACTTTAAGTAAATTCTGCAAGAAACTCTGTAAGCAGAACTTTTAACTTTTAAAATTATAGGTAGAGAACTTTTTTAGTTTTATGGAGCCTAAAGTTTTGTGTCTGGTTTGAAAGTATAGCCTTGTAGACTGGCCTTATTAGCCACTGCAAATATTAAGTAGTGTGATAGAGAAAGTGAGCAAGTGCTTTTTGGTAGGTTTGGAGGAGGTGTGCTGCAGAGCATTCTTTGCCAATGAGCCTGGTCCTCATTTCAGTTTTACTCATGAAAAGGGCTTAAAAAGAGTCTGTTGAGGTTTTTATTGCCCCCTCTCTATATAAAGGTATACTCGTATATCTTTAGTTTTTATAATAAAAATCATTGGGAATTAGAATTTGTATTTTTAAAATCTTTATTGGAAAGTCTTGATTCTAGAAAGTGAACAGTGCCTTCATGTTGTTTAATTCAAAACGGGAGTCATGAAGTGACAAAGCTGTAGCATACCTGTAGTTTTGTGTCTGCAAATGGGCCTTACACTAGCTTTTTTAGTTCACTATTCTCCACTAGAGTTAATTTTTTTCACAGAAAAATAGAAGAGAAGGGCTAATACTTCCCTTTGCTCTGGGCCTTTTTCAAATTCTGCTTTGCCCTAGGGATGAAAACTAAACTTTTTAAAAGGTGGATTACAGGTAACTGATGAATTGATTAAAGACTAGATAGAGCTCTTTCAATTGCATATCCCTAGTAAGGCTTGTGGGCAGTAGGGGTCAAGTTTGGTAAAATATGGAATCTTTAAGAAGCTCCCTGGAGTGGTAAGGTCTATGCAAACAAGACCTTCGAAATATCACTCATAGATACACACAAGCTAATGTGAGTATAATAAAATGCCAAAATGTGTAAATCACAAAGTAGTGTAATGGGTAGCTAGGAAGGGGAAAATAGTGATTTTGTTGCAACTCTGAAATTTATCACTTTAGTTGTATACAGAGGAGTGTCTTAGAAATCATATTTAGTCTTTTAGCATTTGAATAGAATTCTCTTTATATGAACTACCTAGTTTTTGTTTTGTGCTATTCAAGCAGTTGTTAAACAGTTCTGGCAAATGTGTCTTCTCACATTTGGGAACGGCTGTTCTGCCCTGTGTAGTCTTGGCTACAGAGGTGAAACTGGTTGCACTATAGTTTGAAACCACTTTTGTCAGTACTTTTGTGGTAGCTGCTGATTAACTTTAACTGTTTCCAGAAATCCTCTTTCCTTTCTCCTACATGATCACCCTTTCTTTCTCCTTTTCCGTTGCTTAATAAAGCTGAGAAAGTATGTATGTAATAATGTGGGTATTTTCTGTATTTCATTAACTAATACTTTTAAACCATTTGCATTTATTAGAATAGTTTTTTTAAACATGTTTTTCCCAGCTGAATTATTTTAAATTAATTGTTTTAGTTTTTTAAAAAGTTTGTTGTATGAACCTGTGTAAAGTGAATGAGAAGAATTTTTAAAAACTTCCTCTCTAATAATGTGGCTGAGCTGCCTTTAACTGATTGATTATTCTTTTTTCTCATCAAGGTCCATGATCTTTAATTTAAAAATGGGAGAGGGCTATTCTTATTCTTAGTCTAATTTTAAAAATTTTATAGAGAAGATTTTCCTAGTGAGATACTTTTATGATTTTTTTCAACATGTAATTGTGTTATAGAAAGTCCTCAAAAATGTATTTTTAAATTTATTTCAATTTTCTATTTGGGGGAAATACTTTTTAACATAAAGAAGCTCTGCCATGATTTTTGAAATGAATGTAATTTTATGTCTTTGTTCTAGGAGGTAATACAGATTTTCATTGAAGATAACTTAACCTTCAGTTTACCTGTCCAGTTCCGACAGTCAGTACTAAGAGAACTCTTTCAGAAAGCTCAACAGGGGTAAGTAAATTGAAGAATTACTTTTTGATTTTTGAATAAAAGAGCAAGTGTGCATTTCAGGCTTATCAAAAATACATCTCCAAATTACTTATAAGTCTATGACAACACTTTCATTTTTGCTAGTATATGGAAATTAACATAGAGCAACCTCTTCAGTCTTCATCTAATTTGTTTTAAAAGTGCTTGGGGAAAAATATATTAATATGTAGCAGAATTTGGTTCTGTTAACTGATCTGTAACTAAATTGTCCCTTGAAAATTCAAAACCTTTCTGTTCTGATTTTTCCCCCTGATTGTGGGTATTTAGTAAATGTGCCTGAGTATCCTAAAATCTTACCTCTGAAGAATAAATGACTCATTCTTGTGAATTTAGTTTTGTAATATGTACTTTCTCTTGTATTTGAAAAATATTAGTTGATCTACTTTTTTATTCTACAGAAATGAAGCTCTAGATGAAATTTGTTTTAAAGTCTGTGCCTGTAACACAGTCCGTGATATATTGGAAGGTAGAACAATTAGTGTTCAATTTAACCAGCTATTTCTTAGACCTAATAAAGAGAAAATAGACTTTCTTCTTGAGGTAAGACATTTTTTCCCCTTTGACTTACAATTTTGTTTTAAACTTACTTAATGATCTCTTAGTTGCCAAATCCAGTACTCTCTTTTCTGTCTTCATCTGACCAACCTCTTTGGCAGATTTTGATATTACTGACAGAAAACACTCTCCTATCTTGTCTCTTTCCTAGTTCTTCATTATTAGATTTTTTTCCTTAATCCTTCATTAACTTCTGTTTTGCTCTCTCTTTAGTGTTTCTCTTTTACAAAAGTTTCGGCCTTGGCTCATTCCTCTTTACATGTCATTTTTTATTCTCATCTAAAGTATTAGTCACCTGTTCAGGTACCTGTTTACTAAAAACTTTCAGATTATACCTCTAGCCTCTCATGTGAGTTCTAGTATCTGTATTTCTACCGGATCTTTCCACCTCTTTCTTTAACAGTTTTAGACACTGAGAAGTTGTAATAGACATTGAGAAGTATACAGAGCATCATTAATACCACTTAGTTCCAAAATGCAACATTGTCAACACTCTAAAATTTCTTTTTATGCTCTTTACCAAACCCTCTCTGCCTCCCCTTCAGGAAATCACTGTCCTGCCTTTGGTGACAATCATTTCCTTGTTGTTCTTTACAGTTGTGTCTCTATTTTTGCATGCACCCTTAAAGAATGTTCTTTAATTTTCCTGTTTTGAACTTTGTATAAATGAAGTCGCACAAAATGTATTCATTTTCTTTAACTAAACACATGTTTGTGAGGTTTTTTCAAATTGTTATACCCTGATAAAGATTTTTCCCCCATTGCTGTAAGGTGTTATGATCTTGTCACAATTTATCTATTAAGGTGATGGATGGTTGTTGTGTTGATAGGTTTTTGCTATTGTGCTGCTTGTAACATACTTCTATATAATATCATGGTGCATACATGTACTGTTTTTCTATTTATATACTTAGAGAAAGTGTATCTGCAATATTACTTTATGATACTGAGGTTTTTTTTGCCACCAGTATGTATGAGAATTCTCATTGGTCAGCATTCTTGCCAACACTCGATATTGTCAGATTTGCCTATCAGGTCATAGTGTAATGATATCTCATGGAGTTTTTATTTTCCATTGCCCTTATTACTAAGGAATTCACCAGCTTTTATTTTTGCTCATACAGATTTTGCCTTTTGAGGTATCTGTTTGAAGTGGTTTGCCTCATTTTTGTATTGGATTATCTTTTTTTGGCTGAAATTTCTTTGGTAGAAGTTCTTGTATCTTCTTTACTTTAACAGTTCCATATATTGCAGGTATCTTCTCTGATTTTGGGTTCTCTTTTAACTTACTTTTTATTGTTTTAAAAGCTCTTAATTTTTGGAGGGGGGACGGGTAGTTCCCTGGCTGAGAATCAAACCCAGGCCACAGCGTTGAGAGCGCTGAAGCCTAGCCACTACACCAGGGGACCCCCTTAAAAGCTCTTAATTTTAATATAATAAAATTTATTAATCTTTTCTGTAAGGGAAAAGATTCATGATTACTGTGTCTTGTTTAAGAAAGCTTTCCTTATGTGGTGGTCATGAAGATAAAAGCTTTATATTCTAAAAGCTTTATAGCATAGCTTTCCTTTTACATTTAGGTCTTCAGTCCACCTACAGTTGATTTTTGTATGTCATATGAAGTAGGAGGTCTGATGTCTTTTTTTTTTTCTCATGTGACTGTCCATTTGTTCCTGTACCATTTACTGAACGTTTCATCTTTTTTCTGCCAATCCCAGTGCTACTTCTATTGTAAGCCAAGTCCATATGTGTGTGGGCCTGTTTCTGGGCTCTATTCTGTACTATTTTTCTATTTGTCTTGATATCTAAAGCACAAACATTGTTTGTCAAAGTGGTATTGGTCTGCTTGTGCTTTGCATTTTCTTGTGAACAGTGGACTCACATTGTTAAGTGCCACAAATAAGCCTTACGGATTTTTGTTTGGAGTTACATTACATTTAAAAATCAATTTGAGGGAGTTCCCTGGTGGTGTAGTGGCTAGGCATTGGCACTGTCAACACTGCAGCCTGGGTTCGATTCCCAGCCAGGGAACTACCCACATAATAATAAAAAAAAAAATCAATTTGAGAAGAATTAATATCTTTACAATACTGAGTATTCTAATCCATGAACTGGTATGGATGGCTCGTGAAGTATTTAGGCATGCTTTAATGTCCTTCACAGCTTTTCCATAGAAGTCTTTGTTTGTTTGTTTGTTTATTTATTTATTTTTGGTTGGTTCCCTGAGCCGAGATCAAATCCAGGATGCAGTGATGAGAGCCCGGAAGTATAGCCACTGCATCGCCAGGGAACCCCCTTGTTTGTTTTTTCTTTAATATGCACTTGAAAATAGTTCATGTGTTGATGTGAAGGTACAGTTGAACTTCAACTAATGGTTTTGTTTTCAACTACTTTATTTGTAAGTTCATTTGTTTTTCTAGATAAAAATCTTTGCCTGTAGGTAATGCATTTTGGTTTTTTCCTTTTCTAACCTTTTCACTTTTACTTCTTTTTACTTGTTGTTATTGTGCTGCTGCTGACTACCAGTATAAGGGGCTTTCTGGTGTGCTTCCTGGTCTCATTCTCAGTTTCAGAGGAAAAGCTTGCACTGGTTCATCATTTAGGATGATGTTATATGTTTACTGTTTGTCTTTCTTTTATCTCCCTATCCTTAGTTCACTAAAGGCTCTTTTTTTTTAATCATGAATGGTTTTTAGATTTTTATTAACTGTTTTCTGTATTAGAATCTTCTAATTTAATTTTTCTCTTCTAATCTATTACAGTGGTGAATAAATTAATTAAATGTTAAACTACCTTTGCTTGTCTTGAATAAATTCAACTAGGTCATGATATATTTTTTAAAATCTTAGTTAACATATAATTGACACATACTATTGTATTGGTTTTAGGTATATGTCATGATCTTTTAAAGTATCTATTGCTGGATTTGGTTTGCTAATATTTTAAGACTTTTTTTTTTACATTCATCTGTGAGATTGATACATCTGTTTTTTGTTTTTCCTTCTTGTCCTGCCTTTGAATCTGGTACCAAGGTCATGCTTACCTCATAAATAAATTGGTGTATGTTTTTTCTTGCCTGGAAAAGTTAGTGTAAAAATGGACTCATTGCTTCTTTTGATGTTTGGTTAAAATTTACAATGAAGTATTTGGGCCTGGAGATTTATTTATGGGGGGATTTTTGGCACTGAGTCAATTTTATGAGTGATTATACAGCTACTCTTTTTTTTTCTTGGTTAGTTTTAAGAAGTTATTTTCTAAGAATTTATCCATTTCATCTAAATTTTTAAGTTTATTATTATACGAACGTTTTATTACCTTTTTAATCTTTATAATAGGGTAAAGATATTCCCTATTTCGTGTTTTTAATGAGGCTTTTTAAAAATTTGAGGTGAATTCATATAACGTATCTGTTATGTTACTTGGCAGAAGTTAAAACATATTCTCTAAATTGCTCCATGACACATACACAATGCATCTCTATATGTGAGTGAATAATCTGCTACAAAAGGACACTCAGGTATTAACCATAGTAAGACCTTACAGATGACAACAAATTAAATATTTTAATATAAATTTAAAATTAATTTTGCAATGGAGCAAAATTATTTGAATGTAAATGTATTGTGCATAGTACTTTTACTGTTATTCTTTTTTCCTTTTAAAAGATACATGAGATATAATTCACATACCATTACTGTTCACCCTTTTAAAGTTTACAATTCAGTGATTTTTAGTATGTTCATAGAGTTGTGCAACCATCATCTCAATTTTAGAATTTTTTTTATTAAAGCCCCCCCCCCGCCCCACCTCCTACAACAAAACCTCTTAATCCGTTAGCAGTTATCCTTCATTTTCTCTCAATCCCCTCAATCCTATTTGCCTATTCTGGACATTTCATATAAATGAAATCATAAAATGCTGTGTTGTCCTGTGTAACTTGTAATTTCTTTTACTTAATGTTTTTTGTATTCATGTAGTACTTCATACCTTCTTATGGCTGAATATTCTGTCACATGGGTATACTATTCTCCATTTTGTGTGTCCATTCACAGTTGATGGACCTGAGGTTGTTTTCACTTTTTTGCTATTATGAGCAATGCTGCTATAAACATTCCATTTTTTGTGTGTGTGTCAACATATTAGAGAATATTTGATGACAACTTGAGTTTAGGAACTTGTATTCTAATATTTTATTTTGACTTCTTATAAATAATATATGGGAGGAATCCTAATCTAATGAATAAGCTAAATAATATTAGAGTATTAATTGTAGATAATTAATTTTTATAACTAATTTTGGTTATTCTTTTTTTTGGTATGTGGGTAGTTCCCTGGCTGGGAATGGAACCCGGGCCACAGCGTTGACAGCGCCAGCACCGAAGCCTTAAGCCACTATACCACCAGGGAACTCTCATTATTCTTTATTTTCATTGTTAATTTTTTAAAACTTGGTTAACTTCTTAACCATTGGGTCTATATACTTTAGCTATTACTGATTTTTCTTTTCAACTAAGGTGACTTCTACTTTTCAGACAGTAGCTACTGATTCTTACAGTTTATTACTACATGTAATTGGTAACATACTTTATAAATTTTGGGAGAACACTGTCATGCTAAATAGATTATTCTTTATTGCATATAAATACCTGCAGTTATTGAAATGATCAGATTTCACTCCCTCTTCCCATAGTGGATTTTTGTTTTTGGTCTCATGTTTTAATTTACTTAATCAAATCTGTGATTGATATATGACTGAAAAAGGAAAATTCAGTTATTTTTAAGTCTAAAGTTTTTAAACTGTTGTGTACATTTTAAAAGTGCCCATATTCAAATAAAAATACATTTCTAGGTATGTTCAAGATCAATAAATTTAGAAAAACCTTCTGATTCTTTGAAAGGAAACATGGCTGCTTTTCTGAAGTAAGTCCTTCTTTTTTCCCCTTAACTTTGAACTTAGTTCTATGAGGAAAGTATCTTTTACTACTTTTTGTATTTGAACTGCATGTCTTATAAACAGGTAGTACCTAGTACTTGAGAACCAGTTAAGGTTAAATTTAGAATTGTACAGCCTCACAAAAGTTAGGATTATATCAGTTACTGTTTTCTTATATTGTGTCATTGATATCGCAGTTTTAAAAAGGACCAAAGAGAAAAATCTATTTTAAAATATTGTTATGCAGTTTATGAAATGGTGGTTACATGGTTTATTAATAAAAATTGGTTAATATTGTTTTTTTCCAAACTAAATTATATACTTTTTTGTTTCACAATATTTTTTACTGATCTAGGAATGTGTGTCTGGGGTTGGAAGACCTGCAGTATGTTTTCATGATTTCTTCACATGAGCTTTTCATTACATTGTTGAAAGATGAAGAACGAAAGCTACTTATTGATCACATGAGGAAGAGATCCCCTAGAATAAATCTGTGCATTAAACCTGTAACTTCATTTTATGATATCCCAGGTTAGCTCTTTAGTCTGCTAACTAAAATGTTGGCATATTTTGCCTCTCTGTTATATTTGCCCCGTACTATACTTGAGGATGCACTCTTAATTGTTTTAATTTATACTTATGTTGATAGTTAATAGAAATTTACCTGTCGTCCATAGTCATATTTCTGTCTAAGCAGTTAGGTGCTGGGACTTTGCTGGGTGTGTGGTTAATGGAGAGTTAGGGCTAGATACATATAAGATCTTAGCTAGGGAACTAGACCAAGGTGACTCTGCTGCTATTATGTTCATGGGAAGTGACAATAAGAGGGAGGGGATAGGTAAAGTGTGCCGAGACCAAAAAAAAGTACAGGCTTTTATGCATTTTAGCTTGTGTCACTATGATGCTGTCTGCTGGCTAAACATTTAGCTTTGGCAATACTGCCATTTTTGCCTTATTTGTTTGATGGATTTTCTTCCATTTTTTAATTTTTATAAGTAGAAAATACAGTGCTGTTCATTAAAAAACATAAGCTTCAAAACTTAATGTAGGTATGACAGAATGCAGAGTTGTTTTAACAAAAGAGCAAAATTTTACCTGCTTTGCACCTCACTAGGTTTAAACTGTCCAGTTGTAACAGAAAAGAGTAACATTAATGCATATAAAATGCTAGAAATGTATTATCGAAGACTGTATCTGAAAGCTGAGTTGTAATGAGAGGCTAATAATTGTTTCTTCTTTGGGAAGGCAATGCCACCTCCTCTTCTCCCTTCAAAAGCACACATTCTTAATAATTACTACTCAAAATTAACATTTTATTTGTATATGCTTTTATTAAAACATTATGTTCAAAAGTAAGAGACCGTTTATATAAGTTAATTTTTTCCATATATACCACATAGTTCTTTCCATGAACCAGTTGTTGATTTTCACCTTTGTTTATGTTTTCTTCATCTGTATTAAATACATTTATTAAATTCAGACAATACAAATTATGTTAGATTTTCTCTATGAGGGTAAAGTTAATAGTAAATTTTATTATGTTGATGAATCATTTCTCAATATGGGAGCTGTTTTTAACTTATACAGACATGCAGTTGCTCTCAATAAATATTCTCATACTTAGAGGATTATTTATACCTTTGAATTAAATCATTATTGAACTATAAATCTTTTTTGCCTTTCTTAGCTTCAGCTAGTGTCAACATTGGCCAGTTGGAGCATCAGCTGATATTGTCAGTGGATCCCTGGAGGATTCGACAGATTTTAATTGAATTACATGGTATGACATCAGAGCGCCAATTCTGGACGGTGTCTAATAAGGTAAGAATCCCTTTTGTCAAGAACAGATAAGAAAATTATCCTTGTTTTCTAATGTAATTTAATAGAAGAGTGATGGTTTCCTGACATTTTTGAGAATAAAACACCCCTTTTATATCATTTGTCATCAGTTTTACGACCTTCACATGACAGTAATTGCACTTTGAACATCATTGACAGAGAAATAAAAAACTGCCAAAAAAGATACTGTTAAATCAGTAACCTCTAAAAATAAGTTTATGTTCCAATTACTATTATAGCATCTACAAATAATTTATTCCTATAAATATATTTATAAGGTGTATTATTTATGAAGTCTGTGGCTAATACTTGCTATGTGCTTCTAGACTATTTTTGTTTGTTTGTTTGTTTGTTTGTTTGTTTGTTTTGGGGGTGATTTCCTGGCCAGGAATCAAACCCAGGCCATGGCGTTGAGAGTGCCGAAGCCTAGCCACTACACCACCAAGGAACCCCTGTTTTTGTTTTTGTGTTTTAATACCTTTTTGAGGTCTAAAGCCTATAACTTGGAACCAATTCATTTGAACTTCTTCATATAGGACATTTTTGGCTTTAGATATACATTTAAAAACATCCAGCTAATGTATTTACCTGTTTCTGAGGTTATCTATTTGCTTTCTTACATGGAAAGTGCAAATGAAAATAGCTTTTAAAACACCATTTCCGTGGAATGTACCTAGAGATACAGGGGAAATAGCCCACAGATATAGGAGAAATTAAAGTGGTATGGCAGTGCTTCTAACTAACTTCATACTCTTCCTTTGCTGAAAATGTAAAACAGTCAGAAATTTATGTGTATTTCATGGGATTTGGACATGCAAGTGCAGTGAAAAGAAAAGTTGTTCTGAACATTATTAGTTGCTTTATAGGTTGATATTGTTACTAATGTTTATTTATTTATTTATTTTTATAGAGTTGAAACAAAAAGATAGTTTATTGAAGAGAAAGTACACTCCAAAGAAGTAGGAGTGGGCTCGAGCAGGAAAATGGCTCAAGAGCCAGTGTTTATTTTTATAGATGAGGAAGTATAGCAAAGTTAAGAGAGGGAATTCTGATACTAACTGCTTGAATTTAAATCCCAGCTCTGTACTTACTGGCTGTATAATCTTGGGCATGGTTTTTAATGCCTGCATGCTTCAGTTTTCCCATCTGTAAAAAGAGGATAACAGTACTTACTTTATAGTACTGTTGTGAAGATCATATACATTAATACATACACTCTTAGGGTTTTTGTTTTCTTCCTTCTTTTTTTCTATAGACTATCTTTCAGAAAATTCCAGTTCACTTAATTATTTATTACTGGCTCATTATAGTGAATACATTAATTTTGATTAGCATTTCAGTATGGCTGTCATTTTTCTTTCTCTTTAAAAGATGACGTTTTAATGATTGTTTAAAAAAATGTGATTGAAGATTATTGCAAGATTCTTATCTAGATTTGGCTTACTCTGTGTATATATTTATATATTTTTATTTATTCTAGTGGGAAGTACCTACTGTCTACAGTGGAGTTATCCTGGGCATTAAAGATAATTTAACAAGAGATTTGGTTTACATTCTCATGGCCAAAGGTTTACACTGCAGTACTGTTAAGGTGAGTAAAAGTGTATATTATCTACTGGTTAAGAATAGGCTTTACTAATTTTAGCAAGAATTAGAAACTGTTATAGTTTCCTGCTCTTAAAATTATTGTCATAGGTTTAAAAGGATATTTGGAAAGGTGTTTTGGTTTGTTCTTTTTCCTTGACCCTCATAACTACACCAGACTGGTTTTGAACATGTGAATACTGCTCTATTTCTTTTTAAGTATCTAGATAAAATGAAAAGTTATTATATGTGTCTTTTATTTAGTATTCAGTCAAGATTGTGTTCCAAGCTATAAAAACAAAACAAAAGCCCTTAAAATTACTTTTGTAGTTTATTTTACATAGGGAGTTTGAAGTCTGTTTGGGAAGTTGTGACATAAGGAAGATGTTAAATGATATCAGATAGTATAATTGCACAACTAATAGTAAAATTCTGTAGGAAGGTTGCAGTTAACATTTGGAAGGTGGAAATCCTGAGCTAAACTTGAGGCTTAAATAAATTTTCTAGGTAAAGAAGATGATACTGTGAGGGAAAAGAAGCTCAAAGATAAGAAATAGGATGGTATAAGAGTAGATTGGAAGCAGTATGCTAATGTTGAGTGTCACTTGTTATGTGAGATGAGGCAAGTGATGAGGCTAGATGGGAGGTAAGACCCAGCCTGTAAAAACCCCTGTACGCTTTGTTAAGGTGGTTGGTTTTTCTAGACCAGCAGTCTTCTAGCTAGAGGTCCAAGATGTGGACATTATGATTTTAAGGGAAGCAGTTCCCAGCTTTTCAACTTCTCTTTATACTCTTTCCTAAAATTGATCTGCCTGAAAATATTCTTATAGTTCACATGTCATTTTGTTTCCCCATTACCATTACATTCCCTTTTCACAATTGTCCTTTTCCAGTTTACTTTAAAAAAGAGGCGGGGAGAAGACATACTCTAAGTGTTGAAACCAAGTGCTGTAAGTCCTCCAGTTTTGTACAATAAGACCTCACTTAACATTGTTAATGGGTCTCAGAAATTGCAGCTTTGCATGAAAGGACCTGTAGTAAACGTTTTACCATAGGTTGATATGCACAAGTTAAGTTCTTACAGCCTATTTCTGGTTACAAAACATCACCAAACTTTTAATAAAGACCCAAAACACTTCTAATAATAACATTGAAATAAATGTGAGCTATATTTACATTTAAGGGAGATTAATAAAACAAGAATTATTTTTCAACCTGCTTATTCCAGTTCATGATCACAGGTGGCTGGAGCCTGTCTTGGCTTCTCAGGGTATAAGGTGGGAACCAATCCTGGACAGGACTCCCTTCCTTGGCAGGGCTCACTCACACCCACCCACATGCTAACTCAGATTGGGATAATTTACACCTACTTGTTAACCCAACATCATGTCTTTGGGATGTGGAAGGAAACTAAGTACCAGAGAAAATCCATACAGACAATGGGAGAACAGCAGACTCTACAAAGACAGTGGCCTAGGCCAGGAATCGATTTTTTTTTTTCTTTTTTTTTTTTTTAGATATTTTTATGCGGGTAGTTCCAAGGCTGGGAATCGAACCCAGGCCGCAGTGTTGACAGCGCCAAAGCCTAGCCACTACACCACAGGGAACTCCCCGATTATTTCTTTTGTCAACATTATAACAAAAAGACATTATTCGAGGACCTGCTGTACTTCAAAATCATTTTCGCCTATTTAGGTCCTCTTTCATATGAAATTTAGAATCAGCTTTTCAATGTCTGTTAACAAAAAGCCTGGGAGTTTGATTCAGATTGCAGTGAATATATAGACCAATTTGGTGAAAATTGATATCTTAGCAAAATGGAGTCTTTCAATTTATGAGCATAATATATCTCTTTATGTATTTGATTTATCTAATCAGTGTTTTGTAATTTTGAGCACACAAATCTTGCACATTTTGTTGATTTATCCCTAAATGCATGTATGTTTTAAAATAGGAACAAAGTGTAATTTATTTTTCAAAAACTCAGTACACTGCACTTTAGCATCTCCTTAAACTGTTGTTAATAAAATTTATACTTCTCAACGTAAACATTTATATGGGGAAGTGAATACTTATTAAGAGGGAAGTGAGCAAAAGACACTTTTGAAGACAGTGTTCTAAACTAGTGGTTCTCAAAGTGTGGTCCCCATACCAGAAGTTTTAGAAATAGTCAGTATTTGGGAATGTGTTAGAAATGCAGGTTGTTGGGCCTCATCCTAGATCTACTGAATCAGGAACTGGGGATTGGTCCAGTAGTCTTTTTAATAAGTTCTTCAGGTAATTCTGACACATGCTAATGTTTGAGAACTGCTAGTCTAGACAAACACTATCCTATGGAAATACCATGCAAACTGTATGTATAATTTATTATTTTCTAGCAGTCACATTTTTAGAAGTACAAAAAAGGTGAAACAGACTTTAATAATATATCTAAACTATCATTTAAAAATGTAAACAATATAAAAATTGAGATATTTTTCTCTAAAAAATTTTTGTGCTGAGTTTTCACTCAAAATCAAGTAAATATTTTACAGTTATAGCACCTCCCAGTTTGGACTGGTCACAGTTCATATGCTCATTAGCCACATGTAGTTAGTGACTACCATGTTGGACAGTAAAGCTCTTAACAACAATTGTAATCTATTGAAAAGTTTATAATAGGGAGGCATGTCATTGGGAACTTTTTGCTTTCTACTCCTAAAATCACTAACATTTACTGGGCTCAGAGACTATTCTGTAATTCTCATGTGCATTTTTCTTAAAAACAAACAAACAAACAAAAAATTCCAAAAGGTGTTATCTCAGTTTTATAGGTGAGAAGTCAGACTCAAAGGTATTAAATTGGCCAAGGTTAGACAGGTAGTAAGTGGCACAAGAAATAGAAATGATAGAACATATTAGAGAAATCTTTAGGAGGTAAAATATAGAATTAATTGCTAACTGAGTTGCTGTGGAAGGCAGAGGGAGAAAAGGATCAAGGATTATGGTCAGATTTCTGCTTTGGGTGTCAGAGAACAGATTGGGAGTGCCAGCAGGAGAATTTGCAGAGAAAAAACATTTTTTAAGGGCAGATTATGAATTCATGTTTACAGTATTTCATTTGGGCCTGCAGTTGGAAATACGAGCTTGAAACTTGGGGAGTGGTCATCGTAGGTTACCCAGGGAGAATATACAGAGTCTAGGGGATGCAGCATTGAGTCCAAGAAAGAGTGGTGTGATGAGTATGAGGACCAGATACATGTGAAGTTGTAATAGACTAGAGAATAGAGAATGTCAAGGAAAAGGGAGTGGATAGCAGTGGGATGCAGTCCCTGAGTCCAGTAAGGTAACTGAAAAGTGTTCAATAGATTGGACAATTAGAATATAGTTGTTTAGTGAGAGCTGTTGCTTCATCATGATGGCACTAGAAAGCCAGACTAGGAGTGAAGGAAGCCTGTGGAGAGACATAATAAACGAAGATTACTCTTTGGAAAAAGTAGGAGAGGTGTTAGAAAGGGCTTGGATTGTAGCTGATTTGATTTATTAGTCAATTATGTAGATTAATAGCATTATATGTAAAGATTTTAGAATGTGAAACCTTGTTGAAGGGTATAAGATCTAATTCTGAATGTCTAGTTGTTGGAAAAGGGTACTTGTCATAGAATTTTACACCTGTATAATATATGAGGGCTGTCCAGAAAGTATCCAGCCATGAATTATATAGGCATTTATGGCTGGTTTTTCTGAACAGCCTTCATATGTATATAATACATGTAATTTATACAAAAACTTTTTTTACTTTACAGTTTATATGAAACCTGTTTAGTAATATGGCATGTATTTTATATTGATTGATGATTGGATGCTTTTTAAAAATTACAAAAGAATTAGTATTTATTGGAATAAATCAATACAGAGATGATAAAGAATAAGATAATTTAGCATCATTCCCTGAGATAACAAGTGTTAACCATTTAAAATAGTCTTTCTCCTTTTTGCTCTATACTCATAAAGGTAGATATTTTTGGACCCCAGAGGAAAGGTGATCTAGGTTATTTTATTACTTCTTTTTATAGGATTTTTCCCATGCTAAACAGCTGTTTGCTGCTTGTTTGGAGTTGGTAACAGAGTTCTCACCAAAACTTCGTCAGGTCATGCTGAATGAGATGCTGCTTTTGGATATTCATACACATGAAGCTGGAACAGGGCAATCAGGAGAGAGACCTCCTTCTGATCTTATTAGTAGGGTGCGGGGATATCTGGAAATGAGGCTTCCTGGTAAGACTGTTTCACAATGCTACATTTTACAAATTTAGTACTCAAATATTTGGGGGGGGGGGGATCTAAAACATCATTTACTTTTTACCATCTGTAAAAAAGTTATTTCTCCTAAAACAGAATTCAGGTGTGCGCTTCGTTTGAGAACATTGGAGAAAATGTAGGAAACTTGATTTCCTCAGATTGCTGTAACAAAGTACCACAAACTAGGTGATTTAAAACAAGAGAAATTTGTTCTCTCATGTTTCTGGAAACTAGATGTCTGACATTATGGTGTCTGTAGACCTATGCTCCTTCTGAAGGTTGTAGGGAAGAATCCTTCCTTGCCTTTTTCTTGCTTCAGGTGGCTCCCAGCAGTCTTTGGCATGCCTTAACTCACAGGTGCATCACTCCAGTGTTTGCCCCCTCCTTTAAATGGCATTCTCGTGTGTGTGTGTGTGTGTGTGTGTGTGTGTGTGTGTGTGTGTGTGTGAATTGCCACTGGGTCAGGAACTCACTTGTGGTCACTTTAGGAACAGAGCTTTTAGTGTTCAATTTAAATATCTTATTATGAAGAGTGACTTATATAAATTATGCTACATATAAATCTTGCTTATTTAAGGCAGTTTCGTAGTTTTTTTTGTTTTTGTTTTTGTTTTTGTTTTTAATGTAGGTAGTCCCCTGGCTGGGAATCGAACCCAGGCCACAGCGTTGAGAGCGCCGAAGCCTTAGCTACTACACCACCAGGGAACTCCCTAGTTTTGTAGTTTTACATGTTTTAATAATAGTATTTAGAACAGTTAAATTCTACTGTACACAATTAATGTTATAAACAGTAAAATTGAAGTATAAAGAAAGGTGCTGTTAATAATGTGCCAAAACAGAAATGGCTACTGGCCCTTTGGGGTCTTTTGAATGAATTTAATTATTACATTCTGATTTTCAGTAGAAATTACAACATTTTAGCACTCAATAGATAAAATACCTTTGAGCTTTAATGCATTAGTGCCCTTCAGTATCATAAGAAGAATTGATCTAATAATATGGGGGAAGGGGGCAAAAAAAATTTTATCTTCTGGAGGGCGAGCCCCTTATAATACAGGCTTCCCCTGCTAGGTCAGTGTTCTAGGAACCCATCTGCATCATTGTGCTGCTTGAGAGGCTGTGTTTGGCTTCAGTGAGTTTTTAATTTTTTTGGAGACTCTTTCAACATGTTTGCCCATTTCACGATAAGTGATTTACTCGAACAACTAACAATATGTGGCATGAAAATACACTTGCCCACACCGCAATGAGTGTTCAGCAGTTTTTGACCAAAAACAGCCTGACCCCCATGGCCCTCCCTATTCACCTGATCTCACCCCAAGCGACTTTTTTTTTTGTTTGTTTCCCTGGATGAAAAAAGTCAAAGGGAAATGTTTTGCCAGTGTGGAAGAGGTGAAGCAAAAAACAGAAGCACTAAAAGGCATCAAAACTGATGAGTTCAAAGCTATCTTGAGCAGTGGAAAAAGCATCTTGGTAGGTGCATTGCATCAAACTGAGTACTTTGAAGGTGACTGAAGTTTAAACATGTAAGAATAAGTACACAATTTTTTAATAAGTAAATTCTGATTTTTCATAGGGTCCCCTGTTGTAGGCTGGCACTAACTATTGATTAACACATGCTACTGTGTATGTGTCTTCCCCAAAGATAGAGATTGGTTTTTCATACATAGTTTCTCTAAAACTAAAAGCAAAAATAATTGAAAAGCCCTAACATTTATTGAGTGCTAACTACATGTGAGATACTGTTCTAAGAGCTTTAGGTGCATAACTCATTTAGTCCTCATGGCCACTCTGTGAAGTAGCTACTTACCGAATTATTCTCATTTTGTTAAGTTAAGAAACTGAGGTGCAGAGAGGAAAAGGAATTTAGCCAGAGTTGTGCCATAAAAGGACTATGATTTGAATCCATCAGTCCAACTTAAGCCTATGTTCGTACTCTTTGAAATGGCTGGAAATGTCTTTGAATAATTATAGTCTCTTACCTTTTTGGCATGTTAGTAGTTTAGAATTCATAGCACTTTTCATTTTCTTCTTTTTTTTTTTTTTTGTCTAAGACTCAGCTTTGCCCATAATTTGTGTAAATTCCTAGCTTATTAAATGTTCAGCTACTTGTCCCATAGCTTGTGCTATAAACACTGTTTAAAATGAGAAGAAAAGGGCATAATGCATTATTAGAAGGAACCAGAAAATGACTTTTTCCCACAGGCACAGTTCCTTGTCTTTGACTTTTAGCCTTAATTACAGACTAAGTTAAGTTACCTGAGTTCAGCATAGACTCCTGGCTCTGATGCTCTTACATCTCTGTACTCCAGTACCACCATGAGAGATGCTATTGGTAAGATGGTCTCTCAAGGGGTCAGAACTAGGAGAGGAGTATAAAAAGATGTCCACTGCCACCTTCTCCTTCCTTCTTTTTTATGAAAAGAAATGTTTCCTGGTGATATTTGGCCAAGTTTGAATGAGTTAGATGCATGCCTTCTATGGAACATAGTGAAATTCTCTTTACATGGGTGACCTGGCTTTTCTCTCAGGAACAGGAAGTGATCTTAACTGATAACATATCCAGCCTTTTAGTTATAATAGAGATAAGAGCTACAGATTAATTATTCTAAAAACCATGTCATTGGGGAGAGATCTCCCAAGTTTTAATGCCTTTGTATTTAAAGGTAGCTTTTTGCTATGTTCCTTGGAGTTCAACAAAATTGAATGTTAGGCCTACTCTGGCTGCCTCTTAACAGCATATGAGTGTGACTGTACTTTTTAATAAGGAATAATTGTAGTGCAGGTACTTACAAGGAAGTTTAATCTCCAAATTACTGCTCCTCAGGCTGTATCAGTACTTCACTCTAGGCTCTTGATTCATTTTAAGAGCCATGGCCATATTACTGATGGGGAGTGCCTGGTAAATAAATGAAACTTTGGAGCCAATTGCTATGTGACCTTCTTTGGCAAACTATATATAACTCAGTGGCATGCATGCATTTGTGATACAAATTTCACTTCTGTCTTCATTCCTTCTTTTATTTTGCTGTGTTTCTGGGCTTTTTTGTCATCTCAAGGTTTTTTTTTGTAATAAGGTGAGATATAAATTAAATTGTGAAAAACATAGCTACTTATTAATAGTTCTTCCCATGTTAAGTCTTAACATTATAATTTAGCATTCATTGAGGTTTCTTTTTGCTGCTGTACATTAAAACCAGATTATTTACTTTGAGCTTTAAAAATTCAGAACAGGGACAAAAAGCAGAAAAAAAAATAAAAAAAAATAAAAATTCAGAACATAACTGATATTAAGGTTTATTTAATAATTTTTTTCAAAGTTCAAATGTTCAGAACAATTCTGATTTCCTTTCTTACTTTTTTGAAAGAGTGAATAACTTGTCTCAGGAATGTTTATTACATTTCAATCAGGAAAAATTATTAAAAATGATAGATTAACTCAGATTTGTTAGTTTTACATATTTTTTTTTTTTTTTGCTTTTTGGTATGTGGGTAGCTCCCTGACTGGGAATCGAACCCAGGCCGCAGCGCTGACAGCGCCAGTGCCAAAGCCTTAAGCCACTACATCATCAGGGAACTCCCTGTTTTATTTTGTTTTTTGTTTTTTTGTTTTTTGTTTTTAGTTATTTCTGTACTCTTAAGTGTACTAAAAGTTTATACCATATCATTTTGTGCTTGTTTCATTTGTGTTCATTTGAATTACAAATTTCTACAAGTTGTGTGTTGGGAATCTAAGATGTCTTAGTTGGATACTTTTGTTGATTAGTAGTGGGGACCATGGCAGGCTATCGTTGGGAAAGTTTAAACTTTCTAGAGAAAAGTATAAAATATTAGTATTTTTTTCTTTTTCATCTGTAGCTATTATTTTTAATGTGTTGGAAATTGAGCAAATTTTACTTTGTTCTAATTTTAATGCTCTGATGATTATTCCAACTATTTTCTTTTTTGCTTTTTAGATATTCCTCTTCGTCAGGTTATTGCTGAGGAGTGTGTTGCTTTTATGTTAAACTGGAGGGAAAATGAATACCTTACACTGCAAGTTCCTGCATTTTTGCTTCAAAGTAACCCATATGTAAAGGTAATTTATGTTTAATCTAAATAATTATCAAGATTAAATTATTGTACTTATTTTTTTAGATCTACACTACATTTGGAACTTGTCCAATTTCTATGATTCATCGTGAGATTGGACACGTGCTTGTTGGGGTGTAGTTAAAGGGGTAGGTTTTGATAATTCAGGCACTAGAGTTTTTCCCTAAATATTTTTTTTCTATAAAACTACCCTATAGTTTATGAGAATGCAAGCGAAAATTATGTGGTTAACATAAAATTTTAGTGCAAACTAAGCTAATGAGAGGTGAGTCAGCTCTTCTTGTTTTAAATGATAAACTCATACTCTAGTTTTAAGCTCTGGGATACAAGGTATTACCTGGTTGTAGATTGGTGGAGCCATCAGGGTTACATTTGCACCCATTTTCCATTTGAGCACCTTGCTCTTTAGAGCAGCGGTATCCAACCTTTTGACTCCTTTGGGTCATGTTGGAAGACGAATTGTCTTGGGCCACACATAAAATACACTAACAATAATTGATGAGCTAAAAACAGGTCTGTGCATAATTTTTGTAATGTTTTAAGAAAAGTTACGAATTTGTGTTGGACCGCATTCAAAGCTGCCCTGGGCTTGCTTTAGAGCCTATTTACTTCTCTAAGTTTGATGTACCTGATTCTTACTAGTGTACGTTTTTTATTAGTACTTATACCCATGTGAAAGAGTTCAATAAATTGATGGTAAGTTGTTTATTCTCCTTTCTTAATTATATCTTTCCTGTACAACTGAAAATGCTTATTATGGTTGAAGAAAACATCAAAAATAGCGACTGGAGGTTTTCCCTAAGATCGTACCTTACATGTGTTAATAATATTAGGTATACTCTGAATAGGCAGTGGGCTTTTCTCCCTTTCCAGTCTTGTAGTTAAAAATAAATGGAACATTTAGTGATTAACATTTTTTTGTGTACTATGCTCCTTCAGATTTTCTTCTTTTTTTTATTTGTATTATCTTCTGTTATCTGCCCTCATCTCTTGTTTAGTATAGTCCCTTAATTGGATGGTTAGCCCAGAACTTCTCCATGACTGCCACTTTTTTACATTTATCTTTGGTTATTTATTTCTTCCTTCTTATTTCATGTAGGAGGGCTGTCTGGAAAAAATCTAGTCATAAATGCCTCTGTTTTTCATATTACATGGCTGGAAACTTTCTGGACAATCCTCATTATGTCCTTTTAAAAACTGAGCTCATTTCTGAACTGATTTCTGTTGTTTTCCCCCCTATTTTATCTTTTTGACAATCATTCATAAAAATTTATCATTTTACTTCAATCATCTTTCTTTTTAGAATTTAAGACATTGGATTATGTGTTTTTCTAGTGAACTTTCTGAGATAGGAGTTACTAATCAGTAGGGTACTTGTTTGTTTATTCCTAACAGTGTCCTCTGGTCTTTAGTAAACTCTCAGAGAATCATTTTGTTCCAAGATCATAATTTCCACTTAGAATTGTAGCTTGTTGCACAGTGTTAAGCAGTGCAGCTTTTTTTGTCGCTTCTCTTAGCAGTGAATTTTGTAGAACTCTGTGTCAGGATTGATGGTGCATGTTTGAGGGCTGGAGGGGCACGGGACATTGTGTTGTAGGTTGCCTAACCTTGGGCTAGGTTAACTCACTGCTTCCTGCAGTCCCTCCTGATCTGGTCCCAGAGGAGGAAGGATGTGTGGTGACCTTCCTGAAGAGTCCCTGAGACAGCTCAGTGTTTCATCTTGGTTAGGGTTTCCTTCCCTAGTTGACCCATGGCTCCCTAATGTCAAGAAAAAAGGGATCAGAGGAATAAGTCTAGAATAAGGGATTGTGTTTTGAAAATACAGTAGACTCTTCTTTAACTAGCATCTTGGGCAACTGGCAAAATTTTTTGCTGGATGCTTGGGAGTGCCAGTTGCTTGAATTCTGGTTGACTGAGAGTCTACTTACATTTATCTGGCATCTTCCAATCCCGTGGGTGCCCATAACTGAGCGTCTACTGTAATACAATTTGGAGCACTTAATAAACTTTGAATTTGGTATGTAGGGGAAAGTCTTGAAGGATATTAAGTGTTATCTTTGAGTAGTGTAATACTAGCTGATTTTAATTTTATTTTTCATTCTGTTACATACTTTCTTCTTTAGTTGAACATTATTATATAATCACAATAAAGAAAAAATACCTTAAGCATGTGACTAAAATATGTCTTTTTGAAATAATACTGTCCAGTCTCCCCCTTGGATTGGGATGGGAGGCAGTGTGGTGTATTGGAAAGTACATAGGATTTATGGACACTGGATTATAAGAGACTAGCTAGGAGGAGTAAGAGGGGCTGGTGGTAATAGCAGTAATAGTATGGGATAAAGACCTAAGTTTTTAATATGGCTTTACAAGGCCTTGTAAAGTGTGAGAGCTTCTCCTCCAGTTTCCACTTCCCTGCTCTTGTCATGCCAGCTTGTGCTGGCACCACCAGAGTACTCAGGTCCCTATACACATCATGCTTCCTCATGTTTGTGCTCTCGTGCACATGCTGTTTGTTAGCTTAGCTGGACACCCTTTCCACTTTTGCCTGTTTGTGTGATTTCTTTCAAGCTTTCCCACATTCCTTTCTCTGCAGCCAAATAAATCACTTTCTATGCTTGTTAACCTTTGTGCTGTTGTATTGAGCCTGCTGCTGTAGTGCTGTGAATGTACTTTGTTGTTCTTATACTGTATAATACATTATTGTTCATCTGTGTCTTCCCTATAAAATAGTGAGCTTCTTGGAAAAAGTGAATTTTTACATTCTCAGTACTCTATTCCATACTTAGCATACAAATGCTCAGGAATATTTGTGGAATTCAGTTGACTTGGGGCCTAAGACCTCTGAAAATTCTCATTTTTTAATTAAGTAAATGTACTTAATGTATGACCTTCAACTAAGCATGTGATTTCTGATGACAGAAAATGAATTTGAGACAAGGAGCTACAATAGCCCTGCATTGTATTGCCATAAATAGCTGCAAGTGTAGTGTTCCTTATTGTCAGAGAAGAGACTGTTCAGTAGGCATGCACGATGAAATGTTCTACTGAACTAATAATGTCTCTTGATTTTCATTTACATGGCATGGCCGGCATTTTGACATCATTTTTCACTAGGTTTAGGATGCATCTTACTGTAAAATTTTTTAGGTGTGATTATGGAGTTGTGTTATGTAGGAGACTGTTCTTGTCTTTAGAAGATGCATATTGAAGTATTTAGGAATGAAATGTCATATCCTTACTTTAATATAATTTAACAAACAATATATGTAGATAGAGAAATAAAAAGCAAATATGGCAGAACATTCACAAGTCAAATATACAGGTATTTGTTGAACTATTCTTTCAATTTTTCTATTTTTGAAACTTTTTACTACAAAAAAAGTTTGGGGGAAGAGCACCAGTTTTCATTTATGTTATAGTACTGCCTCCTTCTTAAGCCACCTTAAGCAGTGAAATGTCATTATTAACAATTTCTAGGTCTAACTAGGGAACTGGGGTTTCCTGATGGACTTGAAATTATCCTTGCCACTTCATCCTCTAAAAGAGCAATTATGTATGAGTGCTGTCTAGAAAGTATCCAGCCATGTAATATGAAAAAAAAGAGGCATTTATGGCTGGATTTTTCCAGACAGCCCTCTTACAAGATTTAAGAACAAAGGATAGAGGGGCCTTCTTTTGCTTTGAAATTATAGAGGGAAAGAAAATCTGAATTTGGTATAAACCTGATTTTTTTTCTGTGCATTTTGGGCTTGTCTTTTCCCTGCCTTTTGTTTTCAACCCTCCCATTCTTTATTTCTGGGTCCTTCCTGTATATCTTTGGCCCTTAAGGCTGCAGAAATTGAGTAATTTCATTTCAGTAATCTGTCCTCCTTTAATTCTACCTCCTCACAGCAGTAGCATTATCCCCAGTTGCTACCGGTTTTTCTTAGAGAAATGTTGCTCTAAATCTTGTCCTCTTAATCTGCCAACTTTCTTATTTTTTCCCTAAATTTTTTATAAAGGAAAATTTTTAAATAATTGAAGTGTGTGTATGTGAAATTTAAACAGTATGTTAATCTCATCTCTGGGCTTTTACCACAATTAACATTGTGGTGTATACATTCCATAATATTTCTTTTTTTTTTTTTAATACTTTTTTTTTTTTTTTTCCCCCCCCCGTATGTGGGTAGTTCCCTGGCTGGGAATCGAACCCAGGCCACAGCGTTGACAGTGCCGGCGCCAAAGCCTTAAGCCACTACACCAGCAGGCAACTCCCAATACTTTCTTTTTTTAAAGCAGTATCATACTATGAGTATTTGGCAACTTGGTTTTTTTTCCCACTTAATAACTCACATACCTCTTTGCATTGTCTCAATTTGTTCTCATTAGGCTATAATTGTTTAGAAACAGTGGGGTTTATAATATTGTAAAACCAGAGGATTCTCTTCCCTGATCAGATTCAGTTCTGTCAGTAGACAGCTCTAAATTCCTCAGCTGTTAGTTAGAAACAGAGCGTAAAATAACTGCTTGGTGTACTTGGGCAATTATCCATCTTACTTTAAGTAAGTTCTAATAATAGAACTAACATGTATGATATTACAGATTCTCTCTTGTGTATTTTTTGTTTGTTTTTTTGTATTATAGCTTGGACAGCTTTTGGCAGCTACAATCAAAGAACTCCCAGGCCCTAAAGAAAGTAGACGAACTGCTAAAGACCTTTGGGAAGTTGTTGTTCAGATATGTAGTGTGTCTAGTCAACACAAACGAGGAAATGATGGCAGAGTTAGTTTAATAAAGCAGAGGGAATCTACATTAGGTATAATGTATCGGTATGTTTCAGTAATTTTTTTTTTGTTATTGTTTATACTGTGGTATTTGTACTATTTCAAGAACATCTGTCATTCTTAAATATCATAAAGATGGACAGTGTAAGAATTCTCTGGTGCTGATATCTGATGGCTTTGTCTGACATAACCATCTTTGGAAATACCTTCTGTTTATATATTATGTTCAGAGATTGTTAATCATATAATTAATGATATCTGTGGTTGGATAGTATGAAGATACTCTGTGATTAAAACAGGGAAGAAATTTTGTTACATTAATATGAAAACAGAATATTAGACTCTTTCATACATGTTGAACTGGAGAGTTAGGAATAAACTGTCACCTATAATTTACTTTCTTGATGCTATTTTTAATTTCTGATATTAAATGTATATATAAAAATTTGTGTTTTTTTTGTAGGAGTGAACTGCTTTCTTTTATCAAAAAATTACGGGTATGTTTTATTAAAAGTTGATCTAATTAATTACTGTTGCTCATTTTTTTAATAATATGTCTAAAAAATATTGAGTGCTTAAATGAATGATTATTTAGTTGCTCTGTCAATGTGCTTTAGTATTGAGGATGGGGATAGTCTGAATGGAGAAGTTTATTTTGCATTTACCTTACCATGTTTTATTGAGTAAGACAGGTATTTTTTAAATTGTAAGAAGTCTTCATAATAGGGCTAGGTTTGCGAAGCCTAGCTTTAATTTTGATAGGATTAATGTTATGTTTATTTACTGTGCATAGCCCAAATTACATTCTTTATTGTTTTAAGGAGTAAAAAGTCAATTTTTTTTAGGTACTCTTTGGAAGTACTAGTTGGAAAGAAATCTCTGCCGATTTCAATAGTCATGTGAGGATTTGAGCATTATAAGCCAGACCCCTCAATATGATTTTTGTGTAAATTGTGAGCCATGATTTCTTTCATGAGATTAAAAATAAAGTTCGGGGGTTTCCCTGGTGGTGTAATGGCTAGGCTTCGGTGCTCTCAACGCTGCGGCCTGGGTTCAATTCCCAGCCAGGGAACACCCCCCCTCAAAAGTTGATCTTTAGTGTGCTCTAAAGTGGATGTAAATTTCAAAAGAATCTTTTGAAAGAAAATACTTGGTATCCCTGAGGTTGATGGAACAAATATTAAAATATATGTGATATTTAATGATTCTGTGTTTTCTTTCTCATAGGAACCATTGGTTTTGACTATTATTTTATCACTGTTTGTGAAACTTCACAATGTTCGGGTCAGTATTTCTTAACTTCATTTAAAAAAACGTCTTTGAAAGAAATTTCCTTTTAAATCACACTTTATTTTTTTTTAAAGGAGGATATTGTGAATGATATTACAGCTGAACACATTTCTATCTGGCCATCCTCCATCCCCAAGTAAGAAGTATTATAGCTTACATTTTATTAAATGTAACGTATTTAGAATCATCATGAATGATATAACCTTGAAGAATAATTTGAGTAAAAGGCTACAATCTGTTAGGATTTTATAGCTAACTTTGTGTTTCTCTGTTATTATAGTTCTCTTCCTAAAAGTTGTGGATAAGGCATAACTCTTAAGAGCTGAGGTATAGTAGCCTGCGGTAGAACAGACTCTTAAGTAGTCTTGATTACATGTTAGGGTAAAATTAGAAAATTAGGAGTAATTAAAGAATGTTTTCTATCAAGTTTCCAGCATCTTACCTGTTTTACAAGTATCTATTTGAAAATGATGTTTTATAATTCTTTTTAAGTCTCTTCTAACTTTGATTATCATAGATTCCAAACCCCTTTTAGTTACCTTAAGAATCTCTTTAATTACTTTAAGAATCTTCCCCTTTACTTTTATCACCTGAGAATCAAAGTAAGATGATGGGGAAATTTTTTTAGGGGGAAAGGAAGTGTTCTTTTTCTAGAAGAAGCCATTTACATTTCTCTCTTTCCACACTTAACATTGATACTTCTTATTCAGGAGAATCCATGTCCATTTGTTTACTCTCAAAAGTTACTGTTCCTTCCCACCTTTCCCCCGAGTCTTCTTTGTGCCTGACAGGCAGGTCCTAAGCTGATTTTATTGCTTTCTTAGTGGCATCTTTGAAGAAGAAAATATTTCAGTAGGTAGGGGAGCAGGAATAGAATAAGAGTTACTTGGTTCTCTTTCGATCTTTGAGATTAGAGGCAGTTCTGTATCTCCTACAGGGATTGAATGGTTAAAAATGGGTGAGTGATACTGAGGCTTGTTTCCCATAGAAGCACCATGTGCATACTCCACGGCTTATCTGCAGATATTTATATGAAATTAGCTTATTACATAGCAATCCAAGAAACAGGTAGAGATCATTTTGCCTTTTTAATTGATAGTTGTAACACCTCTTTGGTGTTACTTTGGCTTGGTTTTAGACTGTAAACTGATGATTGATTTTTACTGTGTATTTATTATAAATGAACAAAAAGAATGCTTTGCCATAGAGGCTCTGAGCCAGACTCTTAGGGTTCAAGTCCCAGCCACTCCCATTTTTCAGTTATTTGAACTTGGGTAAGTTGCTTTTTGTGCCTATTTTTTCCTTCTGTAAAATGGATATATGAATAGTAAGTACCTCAGAATTGTGAGGATTAAGCAAGTTAATGTTTCCTAAGCTAAATGTTGGAATAAGGACTGACACATAGTAGGCTTAACTGATATCTTCATGATAAAATTACTTTGAATGTAAATTGAACCAGAGGAAAATGTGACTAAATATTTGACCAGAAAAAGTATTTTCTTGAGCAAGCGACTTTATTGACTCTAAGGATAGTATAAGAATGGCATAGGTTCGGAGTTCCCTGATGGTGTAGTGGCTTAAGGCTTCGGCGTTGGCACTGTCAGCGCTGTGGCCTGGGTTCGATTCCCAGTCAGGGAGCTACCCACATACCAAAAAAAAAAAAAAAGAATGGCATAGGTTAAATATCACTACTTTAAAATTGATATATAGATAGAATTCTTAGATTTGTTAATTTATAAATTTCTATAAAATCATAAACCAGATTAACTCATTAGTTACAAATAAGTAATTGGGTATTTGCAAGGAATACCACAGTTCCTTTCCTGCAAAACTGGGAACAGTGATATTTGGTAAAATCTAACCCCTCAGCACAAGGAGGTATTTTATTCAGTTTCACTTTGTGAATGTTAGAGCCAGGACTTGAACCTCATGTGTGTCTGAATCCAGAGCCTATATTCTTTACCATTGTGCCTCACTGCTCCAGGGATTAGGAGCTGTCAGCTGTGTTACTTGGGTGCTGGCCTGGCTTTTATCCTCAAAGTTCCATTCTGTATCTCAAGACTTCCAGGTTTAACCAGTCTCAGAGCTCTTAGTTGTATTCCCTACCCCTTTTTTGATTCTCTTATTGCTACCAAATGTACTGAAGTGGTACACTTGCCACACATGTAGCTTCTAATCTTGTGATGGCCAGCGAAACATCTAATTCAGCGGGAGTCAGTCATGCTTACAAGAAGACACAGTGTGGATTTAAGGCCATATAGCAGTATTATTAAGAGTTAGAGCCCTTGTTTTTTGTGGCTGCTTCTAGATAACTTAAAAATCATTGGAGGAAGTTTTGAGTCTGTCTCTTTAATTTTGTTACCTGTAAATTGTGCGTAAAAAGCAGAAATAGGGGTTTATCCTACCCCTTTTATATGTTTTATATTGTAAAATATTTAAAGATATTTTTTTAGAGTGGTCTAGTCAGCTATCTTTGGCATTTGGGGGAAAAAAGGAACAAAAATCAGATTGTTTTTAACTCTTTATAGTGAGTTAGCTTACCACATGATAGTGTTGATAGTTTTTATATATTTACTTGTAATAATAGTATTATATTTATAGTTACCCACATTTTGGCTGTCTTTTTGTTTTTACACTTGATCTTTGCCAAAAGGCCAAGAAGCGGTGTCTTTTTGTGTATGGAATTTGAAGTTATCTTAAAATAGAGATTAATATTCATTATTATTCTTTTAGCCTCCAGTCAGTGGACTTTGAAGCTGTGGCAATCACAGTAAAAGAGCTAGTTCGGTATGCCCTCAGTATAAATCCAAACAACCATTCCTGGTTAATTATTCAAGCAGATATTTATTTTGGTAAGTGAGATGTATGGTTGCTTTGTGTTTTGTTTTTGTAGCACTTTTAGAAGTGAAGATAAATGTTACATACTTTATTATAATACTTTATTAAACTTAAGCCTTACTTTTGATGTTATCTAACTCTTCTTCCTAGATAAAATTAAGAAAGTAAAACTATAATTGTCATATGCATGCATTTTTTTTTTGTAGAGCCCTTTGGTTCTGATGTTTTAAATTTTATGTTGACTACCTTTTAGTGTTTTTTTAAAAAATAGTAGATGTTCATCTAGTAGATGTTCATCTAGTTCCTCTTAAGGGAAGAGGTTAAAGTTCACCTTGCAGAATTGCTGCTTAAACGTTCTAAAATCCGTCTAGACACTGTTTTTTTTGGGGGGGGGGCGGGGGTTAGTTCTCTGCCTGGGACTCAAACCTAGGCGGTGACATTGAGAGCACGGAACCCTAGCCACTACACTGCCAGGGAACCCCCTATCTAGGCACTCTTGATAATTATTTGTATTCTTGGAAATACACTGATACCTCTAACCCCCATTTTATGTGATAGATTTCCCAACTTGATAAGAGTTATTTCTGTTGCTCTACAGATCAAATAAAATTTCTAACTGGTATCACTTCATGATCAGTTTTTAAGGAATTAACTTTTTTAAAGAGAAAGTTTAAAATACAAGAATAGAGAGAATGATAATGAAACATGTATCTGCCACCTATCTCTGATAATAATTAACTCATGGTCAGTCTTATTTCATTTATACTCTCACCTACCTTATCCTGCCGTCTCTCAGATTAATTTTGAAGCAGATAGTTGCCAATTTTAATGCTCATTTTCACCCAGTCCCCAGAAGATAATCTATATTCAGAATAGATTTACTGATTATAAACTGCTTCACAAAATTAAGGTATGTTCTAGTGTGAAAATTTGGGAAGCAAATGCCTCTAAATACTAAATTTTGTACTAGAGGTTTGATAAACCTGAGCTAAATATTTGTATAATGAGTTTTAGAAGGCAAAGAATCTATTATATTGCTTCTCTAACGTGGTTAAAAAAAAATAAAGGCAATTTTTTTCAGTGTTTTTCTGGGTAAGTGTTATCCCTAGGATGAGCTTGTCCAACGTGGGCCTGTGTGTGGCCCAGTACAGTTTTGAATGCAGCTCAACACAAATTTGTAAATTTTCTTAAAACATTTTGATTTTTTTTTTGGTGATTTTTCTTTTTTTAGCTCATCAGTCATTAGTATTACTGTATTTTATGTATGGCTCAAGACAGTTGTTCTTCCGGTGTGGCACAGGGAAGCCAAAAGATTGGACATCCCTGCCCCTGGGTCTGTGGTTTGAATCTGCTTTTGTCAACTCATGAATATCTGACTCTTCACAAAAGAGGCTGTGTCTGTTTTTTTCACTGGTATATCTAAAAATAGGTAATTCTTTATCTCTGTTTTCTACTCTAGCAACAAATCAGTATTCAGCAGCTCTTCACTATTACCTACAGGCTGGAGCTGTGTGTTCTGATTTCTTTAATAAGGCTGTACCCCCTGATGTTTATACAGATCAAGTAAGTTGTTTTTATTGGCTTTTTTTTCTTCTTGTCTATCTTCCTGAGTCACTTTTGGGTGAGTGTATTCATATCCATGTTTGTGATGGTAACTCCCAAATTGATTGCTTTAGAAACCAGATTACTCTCTGTATTTTTCCAGTACCCATAGTCATTGCTGCTTTGATTTCCTAAAACACTTGAAACTCAACCTGAACAAAACTCATTTTAGCCCCTTGCTGTCTCCCCTCCTGGTTACCTTTCCTTTCCTCCCCCTAAAAAAACCCCACCAAAATACCAAAAATCTTTGTTTAACTGTTTGAATTGACTAAGCCCAAATCTTGAGTGCCATCCTTTTCTTAACTGACTCTCCCACCAACATAACATCCAAGCAGCCTTTAAAGCATATTGATTCTACCTCCTAAATCTAGAAATGTGTTCATCTTTTGTCGGTGTACATTGCTTTTTTCTCTGGTTTGGTCCACCAGTATCATAATTTAAAATAAATGACATTTTTTAAAATGGCCTTTGACATAAGATTTTAAATTTTTTAGTAACTATTTTTTGAATTAATAAATTCTATTTTTAGAATAGTTCTAGATTCATAGCAAAATTGGGCAAAAAATACATCCAGCCATAAATGACTCTGTTTTTCATATTACATGGCTGGATACTTTCTGGACAGACCTCATACCTTCTACTGTGGTTGGGAGGAGTTTTGTAAAAATGTACAGTCACTACATATGTACAACCTTTCCCACTATTGATATCCCATATCAGAGTGCATATTTCCTACAATTGATGTTAATTAGTTTTTTTAAATAATCACTTATTTTTGTAGGTAATAAAAAGAATGATAAAGTGCTGTTCTTTGCTGAATTGCCACACACAGGTTAGTTTATCATATTATGATATTGGTTTATTTTCATGTACATTACAATTTATAATAAATATAAAATCTTGGATGGGAAGTAGCTTTTATTTTCCTTATAATTCCTTAAGTTTATGATACTTAAGAATGTGGCATATTGGTTTTTTTTTTTTTTTTAATAAGTAGTTTCTAGAATTTTAACTAAAATGAAAATGTGAATTTGAAAACTTGGTCTTTGAACCTTCTAAATGGAAAAGAAGCAAGTGTGTTTTCTTATATGTGAGTAGATACGCACATTAGTTATTAGGGAAATGCAAATCAACACCACATTGAGATACCACTTCATACTCACTAAGATGGCTGTAATTCAAAGACAGTAACAGGCATTGGTGAAGATGTGGAGAAATTGGAACCCTCATATGATGCTGATAGGAATATAAAATGTTCACCCATTTTAGAAGACAGTTTGGCAGTTCCTCAAAAAGTTAAAAATAGAATTACTATATGACCCAGCAATCTCTGCTCCTAGGTATATAACCAAGATGATAGAAGACATATATCTGTAGAAGAATTTATACATAAATGTTCCTAGTAACATTATTCGTAATAGCTGAGAAGTAGAAACAACCCAGATGTTCATCAGCTGATAAATGGATAAATAAAATTTGATATATACATACAGTAAGATATTATTCAGCCATCAAAAGCAGGAAGTATGGATACATGCTAAAAGGGATGAATCTTGCAAGTATTATGTAGAGTGAAAAAAGCCAGATACAAAAGACTATTATATGATTGCCTTCATATGAAGTGTTCAATATAGGCAAATCTGTAGAGTCAGAATGTAGTTTAGGGGTTGCCAGAGATTGGGGGGAGGAGGAATGGAGAGTGACTGGTTGGGGGGCAGTAATGAAAATACTTTGTAATTTGATAGTGGTGATGATTATACAACTTTGTGATAATACTAAAACCCACTGTGCACTAGAAAAGGGTGAATTTTATGGTATGTGAATTACATAGAAAATTAAAAATATTTTAAAAAGAAATCAGCATTTTTACCTGTGAGGTCTGACAATTAAGTTTGCAAACTTGCCACTGTGCACTTATGTTGGCAGTACTGTACAGACAACTCAGTAAGGTTCTTAACCTTGGTATATCTGTGTTTCACAGCTGTGTTTGTGTCGATGTGTGGTGGTCATTGTGTGTTTTTATGTGCTGATGTCAGAGCTTAAATTAGAGCAACGAATAAGCATTAAATTTCTCATTAAACTTAGCAAGAGGAGAAGTGAAATCAGGGGATAATGCCATGAAGAAAATGGCAGTGTACAAATGGATTAAGTGTTTTTCTGAGGGGAGAGAAAGCATCACTGAGGAAGAGCGGTCAGGGCAGCCAGTAACTTGCAGAACTGATGAGAGCATTGCAAAAATTCACCTAATTGTGTGTCAGAATCGTCGACTGACTGAGAAGCATAGCAGACCAAGTAAACATCGATTGAGAAAGTTAGGTAAATCTTCACTGAAAATCTTGACCTGAGAAAGGTGTGTGCAAAAGTGGTCCTGATGGAGCTCACTGATAAACAAAAGCAAAGGAGAGCTGAAGTTTACTAAGACCTTTTGGAGAAGCAGTATGCTGTTTTTGGCCATGTTATCATGGGTGATGAAACATGGGTGTACCAATATAACCCTGAAACAATGTGTCAAAGCACACAATGGAACTCAGTAGTTCTCCACAACCAAAAAGTCTGTCAGTCCAAATCAAGAGTCAAAATGATGTTGTTAACCTTTTTTGATACCAGAGGGCCATTCATTTTGAGTTTGTACCGACTGGACAAACAGTCAACCAAGTTTACTATTTGGAAGTGCTGAAAATGCTGCATGAAAATGTTCGACAAAAATGACGTGAACTTTTCGCCAACAACTCGTGACTCTTGCACCAGCTCACACAGCACTGTCTATGAGGGAGTTTTTAGCCAGTACAGTATTGGAACACCCTCCCTACTCACTTTATCTAGCCCCACTGACTTTTTTCTTTACCCTAAGATAAAGGAAATACTGAACACATTTTGATGACATTCAGGATATCAAGGGTAATACAGTGACAAGTTCTGATGACCATTCCAGAAAGAGTTCCAAAATTGCTTTGAAGGGTGGACTAGGTGCTGGTATCAGTGCATAGCTTCCCAAGGGGAGTCCTTTGAAGGTGATCATAGTGATATTCAGCAATGAGGTGTGTAGCACTTTTTCTAGGATGAGTTCATGAACTTAATTATCAGACCTTGTACATACCTGATTGAAATTGATCTGGCATCCTGAATTTTGCCAAAATGAGCTTCTGTATTTGCCAGCTGTGGAAGGTTTAATCAGATGTCTGTATGTCCTTAAATGTTATGACACTTGTTTGGCAGTTTTCCATTCCCTTCAGTTTTTCTGAACTGTTTTTTTGCCAGCTTCTCATTCAAATAAAGCTCTAAAAACTTAACGATTTAGGTCACCATTGAAGAAAATATTGGGCAGACACTTGTGTAAAGGTTTTTGCAATTAAAATTGGATGGATTCCATCAGTATGAGCTGATTAAACTAAGTGTGATTTGCAGGGTCTTTTGCATTAAAAATTACCCCCAGTCCCCCCAAAATACCAGGTGTCATTGTTGACACTAGTTACATGAAACCATTTTCAATCTTTGTTTATGTAGGTGGCAATTTTATGTCAGTTCCTCAGAGAAATTGACTACAAAACAGCCTTTAAATCACTGCAGGAACAAAACAGGTATGAATGATTTTTAAAATAAAATGAAGTTGAAATCTGCTTAGGAAAGAAGGAAGTAACCAAATTCTGTTTTTCAGTCATGATGCTATGGACTCCTACTATGACTACATATGGGATGTTACTATTTTGGAATACTTGACTTGTATCCTTTAATCAACATGTGACATTAGAATAGTTCATTTCTGCACATTAAAGAAGTATTTAATATTGTGTATTTTCTAAACCAAACCTGAAAAACAAGAGTTGAGATTCTATTATGGTATTTAATAGTATCAGATTATTCTTAACTGATTCATTTAGATCTTCACCATAAAAGAGGAGAAACAGATAAAAGACAGATTGCAGTAAGTTACTTTGTTTTCCTTCAGTGATGTACTTAATTTCCCTAATATTGAAACATTGTTAATATTTGGACCGACAAAAAGATTTTGTGTGCCAAGCTACTGCCAAAATTTGGTTATTGGTGTTTACATTTTATAAAACATTCTATTTTGATAATACACTTTTTACATCTAGTTTATTTCATGTTAAAATGTTAGATCATGTCATCTCTTTGCCAGACCTTTAAATGGGTTTCTGTTTCACACAATGTCAAAGCCACATACGACTTGACTTCTCACTCTCTCTCTGACTCCCCCTTGCTGACTTCTATACTAATACCCCTACTATTCTTCGAATGTGCCAAAAACATTTAACACCAAAGGGCTTTTGAAATTTTCTTTTCCAAAAAATAGTCTTTAACTTCCCTCAGGTCTCTTCATATGTCACCTTCTTAGTAATCATCCTCTCCTGATCATCTTTAAAAAGTCACAATGTCTCTCCCCCTTTTCCCTCTAAAACTGTTTCTCATTTCCCTTAAAAATTTTTTTCCCACTCATCTCCATCTGACCTACTATATATTTACTTATTTATTGGCTTTTTCCCCATGAAGGTAAGGGCTTGGTTTTGTCATAGTTGATACCTAATAGAATGGTGCCTGGCACATAGTAGATGCTCAACAGTTATGGAATAGATGAATTATTTATTGAAATTTGACTTACAAGCCAAAACATAAATTTTATGGCCAGTTTTACTTGCCTAATTTTTGCTGCATCAGTAGCATACATAGATACTTTATCTTCACTCATTTATAAACATATATGCTGCTTATTGTCTTTTAAAGCTTTATACTTGGAGCAAATTATATGGCTTTCAGTTAGATGAAACACAATGATAACATTATCTTCAGGAAAAAAACAAAACAAACACAGAAAGGAATAAGAACATAAAGCCAGTTCCACTTGATTGGAAGCTATTCATCATTTTATATTTCCTGCTTATCCAGGGTTGAAAGGCAATACTGAAACTTTCCCAGTTCCTTGATGCTATTTTCAAACCATCTCTACTTGTATCATTTTTTTAAGCCATTTTCCTTTGAAGCTTATACTTACCCTCTTCCCTCCCTTATGTGACCAGCCTCCTGGTTATTCCTTTATGTGCATCAAAAGATATGTGATCCACTACCCAGCATCCCTAGCTTTACAAGTCCATTGTCACCAGCAACCCACACCCATAGCCATGTCTTATTGCTAGTCAGAATTGTTCTGCTAATGATCTATCCCTCTCTTACTTCCTGGCTTCCATGTTGCTTGTAATCAATATGATGTTCAAGGTCATGGCCAATTTTTCCCTAGTCAGCCTCTTCCCAACTTCTCAACCTTCCCTGTTCACCAAGAATACATCAAATACCACTCCGTGCACCTCAGAGATAGTCAGTCTGAGATGGGGCCCTGGAATCTAATTTTTAAGTTTCTCAGGTAGTTCTGATGACAGACAAGATTTGGGAACCTCAATTATTTATGATTGTCAGAACTACTATGTGATCAATATTTTCAGTATCTTTGCTTTTTTGTCCTTCACTTCACCTGGAAAAGTTCCAACCGTGAATCAGTTAAAAAAATCTGTGCTTTTTTTTCCCCGAGGCACTCAATCCTGTTGGAAAAGGCCTGCAACTGTATACTATAAACTTGTGCCACCACTGAACCATGGTCCCCAACCATAGCTGATCCCTCACGTCTCTTTTGTTTTACCTGCCAGTAGTCAGTGGTTTACATTCTTTTCAGGGACTACTCTAGACTTTTCTCCTGTTAAGCCTGTCCTCTGTCTTCCGTTTCCATTTTCAGTAACATCCTTGCCTGTGTTTGGAATAGATCAGAGAAAACAGTGACCAGCTCCTGTCCTCATGGAAATTAGTCTTGGAAATTGTGGCCTTGTGAGTGCCAGCTTCAAATTCCTGTTTCAAGTCCTGTTTTCCGCCTTTAAAATAATCCACAATTGTAGTCATCGTTAAGCCCACTCTCTTTAGTCAGTAAAAGGTGATGCTACTTCTTGAGGTAGGCAAGTTCTTAGCCATTGATTCTGTCCTTTCAGTAAACTTTTAGGTTTCCCTTTCATCCTTAATAAAAACGTTTCTTGACTTTGCCTCCACCTCCCTCCTCCCTTCTCTGCTTAGTGTTTTTGAGCTCTTCAAACAAGTGCAATTTGACTTTTTGCCATTTCACCACTGTTAACTTTTCTCTCAGGTCACCAAATGCCAAAGCCATTGGACATTTTTACAATCCTTATTCTGGTGTTTAGATCTCCTTCCTTTGTGAAATTCTTATTCCTTTGGCTTACCTAATTTTAGATTTTTTTTTTCATGACTGTTCTATCTTGTCTTTGCAGCTGCCTCCCTTTGTCTACCCCTTAAAGTTGGTTTTCCCAAGTCTTTGGGTTATTTTCTGATTGCCCTTCATTCTCCCCAGGTAATCTCCTTTACTCATGTTCTGACTACTACCCATGTAACATGTATCATTTCTCTCCAGTATCTGGCTCCCATTCCAACTTCTGTGTTATACTTTGGACTTTTATAGCCAGTAGTCTTAAGGATTTTTTGCTTGAAATAACTCTTTATAAAGTTATACCCCAGTGCCAGGTTTTTCCACATGTATTTATTTCTTCATACTCAAATGGCATCATCTAACAATTGTTTCTACTCCCTAACCTAAGTGATGATTATTTCTGAATAGTCTTATCCATGGAAGAATGTTTCCATGACTGGCTGCAAAAGTACAAAGTATAAGACAGAAATTGGAATAGGAGCCAGATATTGGAGAAAAATGATAACTTCCAATGTGGGTAGTAGTCAGAACCATGAGTAAAGGAGATTAGCTGGGGAGAATGTAGCACAATCAGAAAATAACCCAAGGGGGAGTTCCCTGGTGGTGTAGTGGCTTAAGGCTTTGGCACTGTCAACGTTGCGGCCTGGGTTCGATTCCCAGCCAGGGAAATACCCACATACTGCAAAAAAAAAAAAAAAAAAGAAAAAGAAAATAACCCAAGGACTTATAAAGGTAGACAGAGGGAGGTACCCTTTTTAGTAGACTGAGATATTTCTTTCTAATCATGAAATTAGTCACTAAATGATACAGTGCTGAGCAACCAGCTATTTTTACACACCAAAAAGTGAAGTCCTGAAACATTATTTTTTTCAAACTATGTTGTAGAAGCCTTAATTTAACTGTAAAAATGTGTCATGTGTCAAATTACATGTAGAGCTTATTTACTGGTATTTTAGTCAAATAAATTTACATGAATTTTCTTAATTCTACTGAAGCTAATTCCACAAGCTATGTTTCAGCAATTGATCTTTTCCTTAAGAGTGGTTCTAGCCAGTCTTTGAGTTAGTCTTTATGTTAATTTTTTTCTACACCTCACAGCATTTACAATTAGAGGTTCAGTTAATCATTAACTAACTTCATCATTGTTAGTATTTAGGTAGTTTTGTATTATGTATGCTAGCAAGACTTTATTTTTGACTATACCTCTAATAACATCACTTTTCTGTTTTTGGAAGATCAAAGCCATCGGCCAGACAGAATTGAATGCAAGCAACCCAGAAGAAGTGTTACAGCTAGCAGCGCAGAGAAGGAAAAAAAAGTTTCTCCAAGCAATGGCAAAACTTTACTTTTAAGCAGTAAAAATTTTTTAACTTTTATTTTTTAAACAATGGGCTAAAAATAAACAGTATTAAAAGATTTAAGTTTATATAATACATTATGTACACATTTAGTGGTGTTTTCTTTTCAGACAAAATACTGAAACAGTTTAAAAACAGAAACTATACAGAAGACTTTATACCATAATAGCTTAAATTTATAATTTCTTCAAAGAAGAGATTCAGAATGAATTGGCCCCTCTAGTATAATTTGTTTTCTAATTAAACCCACTTGTGAGGCTGAATTTTCATTTTTAAACTACAATATTTATGTAGATTTAGCTAGTCTATATATAGCAAATTCTTATGTCAAGTTTATTTTGTTTTTGTGTTTTTAATAAATTATTTCTGGGAGTCATTACATTTAATACTTTTCCGCCTTTAGAAGATAGAAGTTTAGGTCAAGTGATAAGCTTTATCACTTTGACACTGTCCTTAACTCATGTAGGAATTTAAAAAGGACCTTAACAATTTTGCAAATATAAATAAAACCTTAGTCACACTAAATTAATTTAAAAAAAAATCCTTAGGAATGCCTTAGGGTAATAAAGTGACATTCTCATATAAATAGTTCGAAAAAGTAAGTTTTTCTCCAAATTGTGATATACAAAAAGTTACTATAAAGCAACCTGTATGTCAAAGCCCCGAATAGGAGCCACAGCATTTATCTTTGGTACTTCCACTGTAGTTTAAACACCTTGTTCATCTAAACTTTACTGGTTAAAAATGTAATGGCAAGGCAGATAAACTAAATAGATTAAAGTTCACCATTTGTAAAAATTCAAGTTTTATAATAGCTTGCTACAGCAGCTATAGATAAATTAGTCACCTTATTACAAAATAAATCTTTGTAAACAACTTTAAATTTTATTTTCAAGAACCAAATTGCACTAGTCAAGAGTATGAGTTTTGAGAATCTAAAAACTAGATTCAAAGTACTGTATCACTTAATGTACCCTTTAAGGTAGCATGTATCTAGCTAAAACTTCAATCATAAAATTCCTGGTTTATCAAGATAAACATAGTAACACTGGATCAAGAACATTTTTAGGGAGTAAAAATCATGGCTAGCTTCTATCCAGTCACCTTGGGAATGAATTCATCTTTGTAAACAAATCTTGCTGTTTCTTTAAACAGCTAACAGGAAAGAAAGAAATTTCTTCCTTAGCGCCAATTTTAAGTGGCTTTTTAAAGTCAAAGAATGGCAGTGAATTGGCTAGGATAGTCACAGCACTGTTTTCCTGTAAAACTAGTAGTTCATTTCTATGAAATTCTATTCAGTACTTGGGCAGTTGCAGCTTGTTTGCTTAGTTAACTTTAATGTTTTCCTGGTGGTTTTTCAGTGCTCTTTGGTGGTGTCATAATGCCTCCACTGCACACTGGTGACAGCTGTCCCCCCTTGCTGAAGGTGTTAACGTAATTTACTTCATCCTATACGTGGGAAGAAATCATGTAGAGATTAACAGCTAAAAAAAGCATTGATACAGTAAAATAAAGTCAAACCAGACTTTGGTACTAATTTGAGGCTCTTTAGGCCTAATATAATGGTCTCTTTTATGTCTTTGTTAACTGTGACCAGTCATATCCTAGAGGTTCAGCAATTTGAACTGCTGTAACTGCTGATTTTAAAACAACTGCACAACTGGCATTGATCTTAAGAAACTTTACAGGGAGTTCCCTGATGGTGTAGTGACTTAAGGCTTCAGCGCTGGCGCTATCAGCGCTGCAGCCTGGGTTCGATTCCTCGTCAGGGAACTACCCACATACCAAAAAGCAGGGGAAAAAAAAAAAAAAAAAAAGAAAGAAACTTTACAAATACTACTTTGACTTCAAACTTACTAACTTTTCTACATTTTGAAATCATTGTGCCCATTAGAACTTTCTATCCCCTTATGGTCTTAAACAACTTTCTGAAATATTTTCAATAGCATCATTACTGTCAGTTGTAGTGACTTACTAAATAGACAGAAATCCCCACAAGAGAACATACCAGCATAGCCAAATAATTTGTATGTGTCTGGATATTGTGTCTGTCTTCCATAGAAATCTTCTTAAAAGTCTTCAACTTCACTGGACTAGTACTTTTTACTACACTGGCAAAAGGCACCATCCATTCTACACATTCAGAAATGTTGTCCCATTCCAAACCTAGAGAAAAGTTAACAAAATGTGAGGGTTACCTCAGAAACTAACATGCACCTAATGTATTTGTTCCTGCTTCCAAAGTTAAGGTTATGTTAAAACTCATTTAAAAAAACAAACCAAATCAACAAGTTCAGCACGTCAAGACAGATCATCACTCTCAAACTGTATTTAAAATAGGACTATTTTGAGGGAGAAAAACTTAAGAGCTTCTTAACTGGTACCTACATATGAAATTAAAATTATCAAAACCCAAAGAACTCTTAAAGCAGAGCTATAATCAACGTTGACTAAGTTCAAGTGGATTTAAATTTCCTTTGACCTTATTTTTTGTTTGTAGATACATATTGAGGTTAGTACTTCTAACAGAAAGGAAGGTAATCACTGTAAACTGCTAGATGTTTTTACATTAAAAATTTTAAATTCCTGTTTAGTTGGATGCTGAAGTTCATAAATTGTCTCTTTAAAAGCTGTGAACAGGTAAGAAGGTATAATGTCTTACCTGAGGCTTTCTTAACGACTTCAGTAGAGGTAAAATGGCACAAGGCAGCAGCAGCCAGTACTCTGTACTGGAACTCTAATGAATCAATGGCTAGAATACACAGATCTAAAAGCTAACAAAGGAGAAAGCAAAAGTATAAGTAGGAGGAGAAGAAGGATAAGTACTGCGTCACTACTTACCAGTCAGCTAACATTTTAGAGTGTTTTTAATATGGAGCATATGCAAAGATAAATAAACCACCACTGAAGGAAGTTGAACCTTGGGTCAAAAACAGGATTTTTTTTTTTTTGGTAGTTCCCCGGCTGGGAATCGAACCCAGGCCACAGCGTTGACAGCGCCAGCACTGAAGCCTTAGCCACTACACCACCAGGGAACTCCCAAAAACAGGATATTAAATGCAGTGATGTGTATGAGTAGAAAGGGCACCTAATCCAGCGTGGGTAAAGCAGGTAAGACTTCTGCTTAAATGAGTTTTAAAGACAAGATAGAAAGGTAGAGAATGTTCTAGTATAGAAAATAGCATTTGCAAAGATAAATGAGAAAGTATTATTTTCCCTTAGAAATCAAACAGTTAAGAACACCTATAGTAGAAAAAATAGGAAGCAAAGAGGACCTTTTCTTCATTGCTTATTTATAAAGGTAGCTGCAGAGGCATAGCCTAGATTAGATCATAAAGGGTCTGTAAGAAGTCAGAACTTTAGAGTTCGAACTGACTATTGAAATTACTGGAAGATTTTAATTCAGGAAAAGTTACATTTTAAGAACCATCCATTAGACTGGTGAAGCAGGTAACACAAGAAGGGGACATGTGAAGGGGCAGTATAATGCAGGCAATAAGAGAGCTGAACATTGAGCAGTGGAATGGTATCAAAGGGCTATACTTAAAAGGCCTGACTTGATACTTGTCCAGTGGAATAAAACTTAAATTATGATTGCTTCCATTGGTTCCAAAGGTAGAAAAGTGAGTATGAGAGTTGGAAGTGAATTCTTCCAACGCTGTTTATCAACTTATCAAAGGTTTGTCCTCTCTCAAAAGGCTATCTATAGCTGCTTATGATAACCTTGGATGCTGGGAATTCTAAATATTAAGGGTTCATTAAAAATTATACAAAATGAAACAGTTCTAGTGTATTTACTGGTTATCCAGTTTTAGTATTCATAACATTTACTAGATTTAAAATGTCAGATTTTAACCTAGGTTACTTAAAATCCTATCTCATAGTACCCTAATTTCTTTAATTCTGTATTTAAGATTTTCACATCCTATATAGAATAAGTGTTTATTTTCTTCACTTACATATGGCAGTTAAAGCAGCCTTAAGATACTATGAAAGTAGGAAAGAATGGTACTCTCTTCCTTTGTTAGAATATCTGTTAGATGCTGGCCTTTGAAAGTTTAGTTTGAACTTAAGTTTTTTAAAAAAAAATGTTGAAACTAAATGTGATTTTAATTCTAATATTAAAATAGGTACACTGTATATTTAGATATTAACAGTAAAATAATCATGCACACCTTTATAAAACCTGGAGATAATTGTCTTAATACCTTTCCCCATTTTATGTCAAATAGAGGTATTCTCTATTTCGTACTCCTAAAGAATGAAAAGTACTCATATTCAAGGTCATAGTTTAAAAACTTGTTTCCTTGAATTTGTAAGCAACATAAATACTAGGGAAAATTTTATGCACCAGAAATTTTGTACTAGTCAATTAAGGAGTGAATTTAATTCAGTATGCTGTCATTTTGTTGTATAACCCATTTAAGACCATAAATACACTAAACAAAACCTGTAATTAACATTAGCATATATTCAATAACAATGTCAATACCTGAGCTATCTGAATGAACTTTTCCTGAGAATACTGAGGTAGAAGAACTTTAGGAGCATCTTTAAGAGCATCAACTTGCAGGAAGAGATTTAGCCAGGAGATGATTGTTACAGGACAAAGTTCCCATTTTAAAGCCTGTTAATGAAATTAAAATGCCTGTTAACAAATGTAGGTATATATACCACATTACATAGCTACTTTCCTAACTAATAATTTAGGAGATTTTCTGCTTATTTCTTCCTAGGAGTTTTATTAATCCTGACCCTTTATTTTTATTAAAGATATTATAAATACCTCATGATCTAAAGTTGCTTCTGTTTTACACTCAATTATTATTCTCTATTTGTCTTGGTTTTAAAGTTCACTGAGCCTATTATTCATTACTACTTTTTCATTTCTTGAAGTCCCTCATCTTTCTGATCTGTACTCTATTTTATTGAAACTGGCCTTTTAATTGTATTCAGTGACTCACAGCTAATTCCATTCAGATTTTTCAAGAACTGATTCTAAACTTCTTTCTGTGATCTCCAGTGACTTCGGGTCAAAATGTAAAAGTGAAAAGGGAAAAAAAAAAAAAAAGACAAATCCTAATTTATATCTTTCCCTCCATGAAGTCCTGAAACTTTATCATTTATTAGCAGCCTAAAATAATTAGGAGAGACAGAGTTTTAATGCCTAGATACTGCCCAGAGAATTCCATTTTCCTGTTATAAACTCCTTATACTACAAGTCTGACTCTGGATAGTTTTATTAGAACAATAGCAGCATGCAAACAAGATCCCATTCTATCTGAATGTTTACAGTTTGTTTGTATAATGTAAATAGTTTATAGATCTTTTGAAAATGAAAGTCATACTGACTGGGTTTTCCTTGTATATCCTGTTTATAAACTCATGATGTCCAAATTTAGTAACATATTTTCTAGTAGTTTACATTCACTCTTTAATTCAATGCCTTATTGAACACTTTTTTGCTTCTCTCCTCCACCCTTGTATTAATAGCCCTTCCTATACATGCAGAAAAAAAAGAAAAAAAGTGAAATAATTTTCATCCTGTCTACTGGAAGAAGGAAAATAATGGATTTGAGAATCATTGTTGGAATTCAGTTATATACGCATGCTATACTAATGACTATGTTTTGAAAGTATTTTTCTTAATCACTTTTAAATTGAGTAGTAGTATATTCTCAATGTAAGAAACTTGAAAGATACAGAAAAAGAGTTTACAGGTTAATTCCTCTCCCACCCATACCATTGTCAGTATTTTGCATTAGCCTCTTAGAACTGGATCCTAATACTAAAACCTCAGTTTTACTTACATTGTAGTCTTTGAGACTCAGTAATAATTACTAAATAATTAAATTGCAACTAGAAATAATAAATATTACCTTTAATATAATGAGTTCCATCCTTAAGATATCCTCTTCACTGCAAGCACCATCAGTGACATAAGCAAACTCTTGGAGCTTAGGAGCATAGATTTCCTTTACAATGGGTTTTAAAAGTTCAGATTAATCACAGTTGAGATTGAGATGAAAACAAAAGAATTATAGACAAACCATAGATAGGCTCCATTTTTAAAGACAGCTTTACAAAGTCATTATAAATCTTAGTAAAATAATTCTATGGTAGCCAATACAAAACATATTTAAAGATATTTTTTATACTAGGTCTAAATTAGCCAACTAGATTTACCAGATTTATTTTCACAAAATTGATCTTGAATTTTAGTAATAAATGAGTATTTTAACTAGTCATTTTAGTTAAAACAATAAGCTAAACTTGTTTTAAGATTTCCTAGTATATTCGTCAGACTAAACAAGACACTAAACAATAAGTTGTAAAAACGGAAAACATTTCCTTTAATCACAAAACACTTCATGCAATTTGGCTGGTGACAGGTCTGCCTTAAGAGTCCAGAGAACATGGAGTTCCCTGATGGTGTGTGTAGTGGCTTAAGGCTTCTGCGCTGGCGCTGTCAGCGCTGCGGCCTGGGTTCGATTCCCAGCCAGGGAGCTACCCACATACCAAAAAAAAAAAAAGGCAAAACAAACAAACAAACAAAGAGTCCAGAGAACAACTGTAATGATCAGAGGGCCAAAAGAAAGAGATGCCTGCCACAGAGAGAACAGGCTAAAGATCAAGATTTCAGTCTGGAAAGATATCTGAAACACAGTATGATTTCAGGTAAGGATAGACTGGATACAGATGTAGTCACCAAATTTGGCAGAATTTGGGGATAGCCCTTAAAGTTCAAAAGACAGATTTGGAAAAAAAAGAAAAATACACTTAAGGAAATTAATGCATGATAATGCATGACTCGCAGTCCCTCTCCTACACTCAAAATAATACTTGAAAAATTTCAGATGAAGAGACTAATGATATCCAAGAGACTAATGATATCCATAATGCCTTGTTTAGTAAAGTAGATTGAGACTGTGAAGGAAAATCTCAGATGGAAAAGGAGTTGCCTTCTATCCTGGCACCACCATCAGATACAGAAATATTAGGCTGGATGTAGACCATTATTCTAACGCAATAAAACTTCATTTGATTGGTTGATTAGCTTTCAAAGACTATTCTATTGAATCCAAGTGCCATAACTATGTGTTCAGGGAGAGCATTGGCATGAATTTTGTTTGGGACAATGAGCCATGGAACATTTCATCTAGATGCTAATTCCAGAATGTAAACCGGAGGCTTAGGTACTAGAAGGGAGCTATGATACTTGCATCCAAATCATAATGTTCAGAAAATGTACTGAAAAAACCCTCATCTTTCTTAAGGAGTTAATATCAAAGTAGTATTTTCTGGAATTAATGTGTTGGTTTAAAAAAGGTTTGGGGTAAATATGTCTCTGGATAAACTTTGAGAACTCACCTCAAGTTTAGAAGCAATGAATAATGAGGTAATTCCAATAAGCTGAAGCATATTTTTATTTATATCCTTTTGTGTCAACATAAATCTATCAAAAAAGTCTTGCGCAAGATAAAATGTTTCCCTATGAAGTGTGTATACTTCACATACCTAGAAAAGAATCCAAATATTTGAGTATTGTTTCATGAATATTTCCAGATTAGAAAGTTATCTCTCAGCATACTAGACATTAGAGTACTTTCATAAGCCCAACTTTGCTTTTTAGGATACCAAAGCTAAGACTGGGGGGCTGGTGAGTAACATGCACTAATAGGATAAACAAATCTATTACTGTCTTCATTTAGTCTTAACAGTTTTTTCCACAGGGACGTAATGTATTTATTCCCACATACGTTTACACTTTTACTATGAATGAGAACTATTAATTTCTTAATTGTTTTTTGCTGATAAATGGGTACATTTTTATGCTTACTTTATATTCTTACGAATTCTAGTAGTCTCAAATGATTCTCTTCATCATTTTAGGTAGACATTTAACTAAAAAAATGACAATGGTGTTCCTTTCAATGTTTTTAACCTCATTTTTCATGTTTTATTGCACTGGCTAAGATTATAGAAAACTGAATAACACTGGTGATAGGTAAAATCTTTATCATATCCCTTGTTTCTGACTGTAATGGGAATTTCCTTAATGTTTTACTATTGTTATTATTAATAATAAATAGTATCTGTCATTTCCACACATTGATAATTTAAATTATAATATTATTACTAGATATTTTAAAACCAGGAATGGATACTGAAGTTCAAAAAAATATCTTTCACACCCATTGAGACTTCATGATTTTTCTCCTTTCAACTATAAAGATAATAGATTTTCAAATGTTGAACCATTTTTGCATTTCTAGACTGAAAGAATATACTAAGAGTTTAACACTCCATTGGATTTGTTTTTTTCTGTATGGTTTTGCATATATAATATATTAAGGGAAAATAGTAATACATTTGATAAACAACCACTTGGTAAAAATCAGTGTAACATAAAAAGAAAAATGTAATCAACAACATAACATAATTGTGCTTTAGTTGCTTCCCTGATCACCAGACACTTAGAAAAAGTAAAAACCCAACCACCTTCTTATATTCACATGATTGAAATATAATCTTCCTTTTTAGTCAGAATAGGGAATTAAGATGACCTAACTCAAAAGGACATTTTATAGTCTTAAAAACCTTTTATGAATAGTTTCTGAGCTCTACTCTGCCATGTGTTACTACACCAAAAAGCCTATAGCCTTTCTCTCTTACACTACATTACTTATATCTCATATCTTAGACATAAGGGAAACTACAAAGCAAATATCCATATCCAAGGGTTAGAGGAAAATCAGTTTGTCATCAATACAAATAATCATTTTCTCAGTAATAATTCTAGAGACTTTTAGAATTACTATTCAGACAAAGGGATTGAGCCTAAACAAGACAAAGTTCTGGCACTTATCATTAGGGACTTCAGGGTCATTATTACTCCTTTTGGTACAGTGTATTTCTGAAAGGAATAGAGGAATGTAATACAAGGAAGCTACATAGAGCCCAGAACTTCTGAATGAATATTCAGAGCCTCTTGCTTAGGGCAAAGAAATCAGGATTCCAAATTATAATTTGGTTGTAGTGATGGAGAAAGGACTTCTGAAGGCCATGAAGACTAGTCCTGGTTCTCCACTTTGCATAGCAGAATTCAAAACATTGTCAATTATATATTCTGTTCATCTTGAATGTTCTCAGCACCTAGAATGGTGCCTGGTACACAATACCCAGATACCAAGAATTCTGAGTTGAGTTTACATTGTATGGGAATGTAGTGGCTGTGTCCTCATGATTTTATTCTTACAGATTAGACAGTCATTTTCCATTTTGGTACCATCAACTACAGTTAAGTACCCCTCTACCCCTACCCCTCCCCAAAAGATAGCTGCTGGCAACAAGTAATATATATACCAGGAGGGCACACTGAAAACACATTTATGTCTAAATATTTTCCATCATACAGAGACAGGAAGTTTGTATTGCTGGAACATACCTCTAAAAGCCAGTCTAGAAGTATTGACCTCATATGTGGTTCCAGGTCAGAATGCAAAACTTCAAAATGTTTGTCATGAACATATCGGGTCTCTTTATTTAGCATGTTTAGCCAAACATCCTTTGAACATCCCCAGCTATGGAAAGGAGATAAAAAGAAGTAATTTGTTTACATAATACACAAGTTATCACAAGTTATCTGTTTTATATAGGAAAAAACTCCACTTTAACACTTTGAAATCCAACTTTCAATAAGAACTTGGAAGGAGAAACTCTTAAGGTAGTAAATCAGGAAAAAATTGCTACTTCAATTTTTCGAAACCATTTCTTTAGCATGAAAGAAAATAGAAGCCTCAAATACAGCATGAACTTGGACTACAATAATCTAAATTGAGATTTCAAGAATGTTTTCTAGTCCTCATTTATTTATAATTTGTAAAGGTTCCTGTTAATCATGTTTTCTCAAAAGCAATACTAAAAAGGTAAATATTGAAAGCATATGATCCCAATAGAGACAAGTCTCAATCTTCAAATAGGTCATCAATAGTAGAGTCACCTACAGTGGGAATAAAGTGGGACAGAGTTAAGTGTAAGGGGAGGATTGGTGAGTGTAAATGTCTGAGTCCATTAATTTGCTTACTAAATCCAAATATAAATTGCTACACAAGATGTTTTGTCTAAGCTGTACCTCTTAATCATATTAACTAGAAAAAAGTATAGACCTTACTAAACTTAGAAATAAATAAGGTTGATATAGCAAATGAAAATGGTGTCTGTTGATGTTAAAATGCTTCTATCTTCTGATAAGGCCTACAGTACTCAGCAAGCAAATGAAAATAACTTCACAGAACCAATGTTTTAAATGCCTATACCATTTGCAAAGAACACTACTCAGATAATATATGTTAAATATTAGTAAAGAAAGCAATTTTTTACAAGTTTTTCTATTGTACAATGAAGGCGAAACATACTCCAAGTAATGTTACATATGAAATCAGTATAATTTTAATCTTTGACATTAAATTACTGAAATTTTTCTTACCTTAAATCAGGCAAAGGTGAAGGATTAATAAAAAGATTTTTAAATCTGTAATTTGTAAATCTGGAGAAGTCACTTGTTTCTATTTCTTTGTGGGGTGTTTCAATTATAATGCAAGGACTGATTCCTCCAGATAATAGAGGTGGCCAACAATTCTGTCATTTAAAAAAATAAAAAGAATATCTGTGCAATAGGAAACCAGCTTTTGTCTTGGATTTTTCATAAATGGAAGCTAATATTTCTAAAGTCATATTTTTCCCCAAACACCATCTTTAGCTAACATTGCTGACAATCTTTAAGTTGACATATTTTATAAATAAGCTCTATAGCTCATATCAATCTTCCTAAACAGTAACAGGATTTTGTTTTAGACACGAAATGCAATTCTGCAAATATAAGACATTAGGTATTGGGGGAGAGGAGGAGTAACAAATGCATTTATAGTGAGATACTAATCACTTTCAAAATTACAAAACTGAAGTTCTCTCTCTGTATTTAGCAATAGTGGCAAGGACATCTTGTTTTATAAAAAGCTTCCCCCTCTTCCTGCCTCCCAGTTAAGCCTGCTCCCTTAAGTTAGATTACTTGTAGGCATAACTTTAAAAATGGAAGCAAGTGGAATCAATTACTTAAATATTATTTAAAGGACCCTTTCCCCAAATCAGTGCTGGTTTCAAAGAGAAACACTGTCTCTAAAGTGTTTTCTGTACAACACACAGAAATAATAAGTAGCGAAGGGCTGGGTGAGAGTCTGTCAGTGACCTCACATCCTACTTATGCCCCTACTTACTGGGTTAGAATAATGGTCTATATTCAGCCTAATATTTCTGTATCTGATGGTGGTGCCAGGATACAAGGCAACTCCTTTTTTGCCTGAGATTTTCCTTCACACAGTCTCAATCTACTTTACTTAAATAAGGCATTATGGATATCAAGGAGCAGCTATTAGGGCGCTCCACTATAGTAAGAGAGAACAAAGAGCAGTACATTGGACAGATTAGGCAGGCCCCGGTGCACTAGGCAGCTCCAAGAGGGAGAGAATTTACAAAGAGGAACCAGCTGCTTCAAGGCAAACTTATTCTGCAGCTGTAGTAGGATTTGGGCACATACAAAACACTCAAAGATAAGCGCCTTCCGGCTGACCTCTACGGGCATCAAAAGTAAAAGTCAAAGGAATCTTTCTACTACAAGGCAGTAACACAATTCTATTCTTATTCATACTGCATTTATTTTCCCCTAACCCACCCAGCCCAGTTCTACATTACCCTAATCTCATACTGATGTTTCTTGGTGACCTCCTCTTTTCTTTTTTTGACATCCTGGAAAATGGAAAAGACTACTGTTAAACTAAGGTCCCCAAGGAATTTCCTATCCTCCCTCTCTCTCCTCTTAACTCACCTGGGTGGTTTTTCTCTTCTTGGCCTGAATTACTTGGGCTTCTTGGGGGGACTCCCTTTGGCTGGGCTGGGGCTGCTGCTTAGCTTGTATACAGCTACTGTGGTGAATTTTTTGAAAGAAAGTTTAATTGATAAGTCATGCGTCTCAAAAGCAGTAGCTAACTTTGAAACATTTCTAAGACATAATTTTACCTGCGTCTTGACATTCTCTTCTTTCAGGTGTATGAAACCTCTGGTGGGGAGAGAGGAAACCGGAGTCAAATACATTGTCATCCATATTCTCCAAGTGCCAATTAGACGCTGATTCAGAGGTTACAGCTCAGCCCCTCAGGAGATGGCCTGAGATATTCATTCTACCACGCTGTCTTCCGCACTATATTAGTTCACGGTATTAATTTTGGACACATGCCTGTATTTCTTCAACTTATTGTACACCCAGGACACGAGTGTCTTCGTATTTACAAAGCACACCACAGCACCCTGAGCGCGCGGTGATGCAGTTCTCCCCCAGATGGGTCTTCTCTGCATCCTCCACCCTCTTTCCCCTACACCCCGAGTGGGGCTTGGGCAGCACCCCATCTTCCCCTCTTCCAGCCTGGATCTGCCGCTGAGAGAGGAGGTTGGGGCGAACGCTGTGGAGCCGGTTCCGCGCCAATTTGGAGAGCGGCAGTGGCGGGGAAGCAGGGGGCGGAGGGAACTGAGTCTTGTGTTACGTCCTGCAGTCTCCTTTCCCTCCTTCCCAGCCCCACTGGGCCCTGCCCGTTGCTTGGAGGGGGCACCAGGACCCCGGCTACAGATTGGGGGAGGGTGGCAGTGAAAGAAAGGAAGTTAAAGACCGGGAAACTGTGTTGGTTGGGGAACTTTTCTCCCTGTGAAGGGGACCCAGACATCCATCCTCTCCCGCGGGATATATCCCCAAATGGGGGTGGAAGGGAGAAGCCCCTAGTATGAGTGGATTTTTCATGACCTCCCACTTAAGAGTAGTCCTCGATCCCCCGCCGCTTCCCTGACCCCCTGCCAAGGGTCCTGACAGGGACCGAACGCGGGAAACCCATTCCCCCCAGGATCCTAGATCACAGCCCTCACACTTTTCCTCCCCGAGGCACCCGCCTGCGCAATGCATAAGCCCGGGGAATGGGGGCAGGGGTTTGCTTTTCTCCCGCATCCCGCCCTACCGTACAGACTCCTCACAGCCAGACCCGCTACCGCTCGCTCTCAGCTGGCGCCGGCGCCAACCCAATATATACGCCGGGTCAGGCCCGCCCCACACGCATGCGCTTCAGACTGACACCTTCGACCAGGGCATTCCCCTCCCCCGCGCGCCCGCGCACCCGCTCAGCCTCGGTCCGCGCCTCCCTACCCCTAGGGGCCGCAGGACGCACTTGTCCAAGCCCTTGGTCCGCGGCACCTGCGCTGTACTTCACCTGGCTGTGCAGCCCGCCGGCGGGAGAGAGTCTCTCTGATGCGGCTCCCGCCAATTTGTCCCTGTCCACTCCGACCCTCAACACCCGGATCCCGAGGGTATCAGGTCGCAGCTCAGCCCCGGCGTAAAGTCAGGTGGTGGTGGCTCGGGCAAGCATACAGTAGCAAGGAAGTGGCTATCCTGTGGCGCTGTCCCGCCAAAGCCTCAAGGAACCGGATTCTTTCCTAATAGACGCGGGGACCAGGCGGCCCCGCCTCTGCGGGAGGAGTTCAGCTCTGACTGGCGAGCTGGCCAATGGGAGGCGAGGACGGCAGCACAACGTGGAGCGGCTGCAGAATGTAAACACAGCCGGGCGCGCGGACGGCCACGTGTGTGCCAGCGCTTCACCCGTTTCTGCTCTTCGGTTCCCCGGAGACAGGCTGTGTCCCCCAACCCAAGGCTGCCATGCTCACGGATGCCTATCTTAAACTTGGCTCCAGCCTGCCGACTGAGGTATGTATCAACCCTTCGACCGCTCCTTGCTTACCCTTCGACCTCACCCTCCCTGTGGTGGGTCACTCCGCACCTCGCCACCCTGCCCCTGCCGAGCGGCTTCCCGCTCGGTAGTCCCAGCACAAGAAATGCTCGAGCCTGCCGCGCCCTCCCTTTTCCCAATCTCCAATTTCGTGGCCCCTAAGGGTAAAACACCCTTCTCGAGCAGGGTTGGGGATGGCATTCTACCTTCCCCACGAGCGCGGTCCCTTTTCGGTACTGGGCCGGGCGGGAAGAACGGTCCCACCACGTGCAGACCCCGGGCCCGCCCGCCGCGCCCCGCCCCGCCGCCGCCAGCGCGCCCTGTGGAGCCCGCGCGAGCGGCCAGCGCGGGAGGCAGCCGCCCGCCTCCGAGTTGTAATGGGAGGAGGCGGGTCCGACGCATTCCCTTTCCTTTTGCCCATATCTAAACTTAGGGTTCCCCTTGCTGCCTGTTAACGCCCCCGCCCCAGCGCGCCCCAAGAGTGGACATCGCAGGACAAGCGGTTGATACTCTGAACAGGTTTTGCAGTGGGGAGGGGGCCACCTACAGGAACAAAGACCCCCGAGTACAGGAGCCGTGCGAAGGCTCCCTTGAACCCAGATAGCTCCGACTAGATGCGGACCAGCGGTGTACGTCTCTCTGCCCTGGCCCCGAGTGGGCCGGGAGACGGAGCGGCTGGCCCAGTGTCGCGGCCGAGGCAGGAGCCCTTCCCGAGATGCACCGGGGGATCCATCCGGTGTCTCTTCCCCGCGCCTTTTCTGCGGCGCCTCCTATGCGGCCCTCAGAGCTTAAAAATAACGAGTGCTCTTCGGGGCTTTCGGGCCAGCAGAGACTCCTTTTTCACACTTTCTCTTTCGCTTCTTACAACAGTCTCGTGACGTCGGCAAAGTAATTGTTTTTCTCCCACATTTACGCATGAAGAAAAAATAAAAGTCTTGCCCAGGGCGACACAGAATCTGGAGAGACCCAGAATCTTCTCAGTCACAAGAAACTTAATACCATTTGTAACGCTTCCTATGGCTCTCTGATTCGGGGAGGAGTTGCCTCCCTTTTGCAGTTACGGTGCAAAGAGATCTAACAGCATGATTGTAAGAAAAGAAGAGGGTCGTCTTTGAACAAAGGTGTGTTAGCCAGACCTAAGCAGAACTCGTGACCTGAATAAGTGAATTTGATAATCAAAATATACTAAACACCAGGGACGTCAATTAACATCCGTAGAATTAATCTTGGAGTATTGTGTGCTCAGCACTGGGCTAATTAGTAAATTACTTGAAAAAAAAATACTGTAATTAGAAATGTACTTTGGTCAATGCCCTTGACTGTGAAGTGAACAGTGCAATCATAGTAAAGGAAATTAGAAACACTCCCAGGACTGCTTTGTGTGGAAACCAACAGGGTGACTTCTGCCCTATTACAAGTACCTGATCAATGGTCAAGTGGGACTGAAGAGGATAGGAGCTTACCTGTCAGGTGGACTGAGGTCCCAGTCCTACACTGCTGCAAGTTACCAGATCTCTCTGGGTTTCCTCTAGAAAAGATATAACAAGACACTCATTTCAAGGATTGTTTTAAAGATTACATTTGATAATGTATGTTGAGACCCTCTTTTGCATGTGTACCTGTTACAGAGCACTGAGCATTAGTGCTCTTTGCTCTCCTGCCCACCCCTGTTAGTAGTTTATACTGTGGAAATTAAGAAGAAATTTTAAGAATCCTGAATAAAATAGAATGCTGAATTATAAAATTGCTGTTTCCCAGAATTTTGTTCATGTACTCATCCATTTGGATACCAATTTTAGGCATCATCATTTAATATATGCTTCATATTTTTATATGTTCATTTTTAGCTCCCTCTTTTCCCACTTAGCTCAGTTTTAAAATTCACTTACTTTGAGATGTATGAAATTCCTTTACACTTGTAATAATTTTAGAAATTTTAGCATTTCTTACAGTATATTTTCCCATGCAAAGTTGAAACACCATGGTAAACTAATACTATTGGCTTCTACACTGCTTTCATTGTTAGAAGAAAAGGGTGGGGGACCCAGGAGGATTCTTAGTTTTACCCTAATGTCATTTTATAGCTGCAGGATCCAAACATCACACTTAGAAGTCTGGTCTCCTTAAAGTTCCACTTGGCTATGGCAGTTTATCAGGTCTCCTTGTTTTTGATGTCCTTGACAGTTTTGAGGCGTGCTGGTCAAGTATTTTGTAGGATGCCTTTCTATAGGAATTCGTCTGATGTTTTTCTCATGGTTAGACAGAGGTTATGGGTTTGGAGGAAGAAGATCACAGAGGTAAAGTGCTATTTTCATCACCGCACATCAAGGGTATATACTATCATCATGGTTTATGACTGTTGACATTGACCATGATCACCTGGTAGTGTTTGTCAGATTTCTGCTTTGTGAAGTTACTCACCTCTCTTTCCATACTATACTCTTTGGAAGGAAATCACATGTAAGGAGTGGGGAGTTATGTTCCTCCTCCTTTAGATTGAAGTATTTACATAACTTATTTGGAATTCTTCTGCACGGGAGATTTTTTTTTTCTCATTTGCTCAGTATTGCTTATTATCCATCTTGGCCAAAACACATCTAAAAAAAATCCTTCCAGATTTTAATACTAGATTACCCATTAGAGTTCCTTTTATTGCCTCATCAATAACATTTTCAGTAAAATGGATTATTTATTTATTTGCTTGTTTGTTTTTTATGATGAGTGATGGTACAATGACTACTGGTACAGTTTGTAACCACCACCTTGATTTAAGTTCTCTTTCTAAAGCATAGATCTGCTACGCTGCCAGTGCCCTGCTATGGATCACCTTGGGTTAAAGGTCAAACTCCTTAACCCACAAAGCCTCTTGCACATGAGAGGTCCAACTATATGCTGTTCTCTACACCCCTGCGCTTCTCACTTGGACCTTTGCACCTGTACCTCTCATTCTCCCCACCTCCACGGCTTCCCCAAGCCAACTCTAAAACATTCAGTAATACTCAAACATTGCTTCCTCTAAAAAGCTGCCCTGCTCTGCACTGAGGTAGGGCTGTCTTTTATACTCCATGCTCCCCTGCAGTTCTACTCCTCCGCCATGCTTGCCTCTACCACTGCCTTAGGCTGTGGGGGGAACTTCAGGGGCCTGGCCAGTCTCTTTCCTTGCTGGTACTCTCATGCGTGGCCTGAGGCTTGGTTGACCACAGCCCCCTTTGTGGGATGAATGGAAGGTGCAGCAGATGTGTGCTCCTGGAGGCGGCCTTTATAACCTGACTCTAGGGAACACTCTCTTGAAAGGGCTTTGCAACTGGCATCTTGCAGGACTCAGTAGGGTCACGGCTGAGCACTGCACTCTATAGTCAGAGCAGTTCCTGTCCTCTGGGACTCCAGGAGCACCAAGAAGTCTAGGCCCAGAGCACCTGGCTATGCGGGAGTGGTAAGGGGGCGGGGCTTGAGAAGGAAGGCATTCTAGGGTGTGAGAGCTAGAGCTCACCCAAGAGATAGTCTGTCCAACTCCCTCAGGGTTCGTTGGTACTCCACAGTGCAGAGAAAGCAGGGATAAACAGGTCAGTGCTGGAAATTCAGAAGCTCTGAGTGGAGGTTGCAATAGGCAGTGGGTGCATGGTTGATCAGCCTACTCTGGGCCAGACATTGTGCTTGTTAGCTGAGGTAGGATATTGCAGTTAAGAAGAGCTTACATTCTGTTGGGGTGGGGGACAGAATAAATGTGTAACAAAAGTTATCACTAAGCACTATGGAAAAGATAAAATAGGGTACTATGATAGAGGGGTGTGGAGGCATCTGGGAAGGACACAGGTGAGATTTTATCCAGTTCATTCAGTAATTCAGCAAACACTAGGACACAGTAGTGAAGTAAACAAAAATTTTTGCCCCCTCAAAACTTAATTCTAGTGGGAAGGCATAGAAAAGAAACATATGTCAGTTAGTAATAAGAACTGAGAGGAAAAATAAAAGCAGCATAAGGGATGTGATAGAAAGTGCTGTATGAGATATTCAGGGAAGACCTCTTTCGTGTGACATTTGAGCAAAGAACTGTGCAGTGAGAGGAAAAGCCATGCAGATAAGGAGGAAGAACATTCCAGGCAGGGCAACAGTAAGTCCAGAAGACCTTGGTATATTTAATGAACAACAAGGAAGTCAGTGTGGCTGGAATGTAATGAGCAAGGGAGAGAGTGAGAGGAGAGGCAGCGGGAGGGAGCATTTTAAATGGTCGGTGTGGCTGCTGTGCGGAGAACACACCAGCAGGGAGAGCACTTAGCAGCTAGTGCAATCCGGGTGAAAGGTGACAGCCTGTGCTAGGGTTGATGGGAGGTGGCTGCGTTCAGGATATAAGTTGAAGGCAGAGCTGAAAGGATGTGCTGATGGATTGGATGTATGGGACAGAGAGCTCCAAGGTCAGCAACTAGATGAACAGGGAAGATGAAGGGAGGAGTGGCTTTAGGGCAGGATGAAATCAAGAGTTGTTTTTGGATAGATTAAATGATAAAAAATTTCCTCTATATTTTATTATGAAAACTTAAAACATTTAGCAAAGTAGAAAGGGTTTATATAAAGTTAGAAAGCGTGTGAAACATACTACATATAGTTATGGATACTTATGTAGTAAAGTATAAAGGCATGCTTTGCAAAATAGTAATCACTTTCAGGATAGTGGTATGTCAGGATGGGGAAAAGGGGAGACAAAAGGGATCAGAGGGGTTCCTAGTAGGCTTCAACTATATCAGTAAAGTTGTATTTCCTTTAGAGCATCTGAGGCAAAAACCGTAAAATGTTGAGGTTTTATAAAGTTGGGTGATGGATACATGTTCATTGTATTAACCTCTGAAGTTTTCGGTTCTCTGATTGCAAAACTGTTTAAGGAGCTTCTGAAGTATTTATTTGATTTACTCACTTTGCTCCTGCCCTCCACTTCTGTAATTGAGACTGGGCTGAACCAGGGTGTGGGAAGCAGAGCTGCTCACCCCAACTTCTGAGCCTCCCTCTCTTGGGTGCCACAGTTCAGGAGAAGCTCCTTAGAGACTCCTCGGAGGAGGGTCCTGGCCGGCACCACCTCTGACCTGCTCCTGTTTGCAGATGACTTCCCAGCCTTCCTTCCCCACCTCCTTCCTGCACTTACAGCGGTGATCTCGCCAAGTTCTCCCTCCAATCCCAGATCTGAACCCTACTTAAAATTGAGCTATATTTGAAAATACTTGTTCTGTTCCATTGCTTTGGGCTTTTTCTTCAGGGACACGAACTTTACATTTGTATAATTTCCTTTTGCCTTTCTTCTCTATCACTCCCTCTGTAATGATTTTTATTCATTTTTGTTTTATCTTCTTCACTTTTATTTCTGTGTGTCCTCCACAGCATCCCTTATAGTGGTATCTCCTCTCTCGTGTTGCTTTCTTGTAATTTGGTTTTTGTTTCTGAAATGTTTCTGTAGTTTTCTTACACTTATTTTCTAAATCTACCTGTTTCTGTTTTGTGTCCTGTTGTCTCACCTTCTGTTGCCTGACCATCCTTTTCTTGAGTTCTTTATTTCTGCTTTGTCAGCTTCCTGCACAGATACCACTGCTTCATTATACTTTTCTTTAAAATTCATAATAGGATGTTGGGTTAAAACTATCTTCCTATTAAAACATCCTTGTAGCCACATTTTTCTGATGAGTTTTTTGTTGTTGTTGTTTTTCCTCTGATGAGTTTTCTTAGTCTGCAGAGAAGTTCTGCTGCTCCTTTTTAGATTTTTTTCCTGACAGTACCTTTGTATGGGTTTTTCTTAAAGTGTCTTTTATTGGATGTTGAGTTACACCTATTTATTTTTGAATAAGTTGGATTTTTGTAAACCAGCTGTTAGCAAGAGAATCCTGTGATGGGAGTGAGGAAGCTTTTCTCGTACGTCAGATCACGTGTTTCCTCTGTTATTTCAGGATGTTTGCTTCACTTCATGGCGCACGGATGTAGCCAGGTCCCCTCTGAATTTCGGATCCTCACCTAGCTCAGCTGGGCTTCCGCAGCTAGTCCGGAGCTTCCTTGGTTCCTTCCCTAGTCACTGTTTCTAAGGTTTCCTGCCTCTTCTTGCCAGTGAGCTCTTCCCTCTCCTAAGCTGCAGCTGGGAGTCCTCCAGGCACTTCAGGGATTTATTTCTTCCTCTCCCAGAGTTCCTGCCCTCTCCCTGCTGAGTCCTGTTCACAGCTGTTCCCACCTGAGTCCTCTCTTCCTGGTGTTTAGTTTTCCCTGGGGATTGCTGGAACCTGCACTCCCCCTGCCCCCCAGACTCATGTGCAATTTCTGGTCCTCCCTGTGACACCTGGTAAGCCACGTTATGCTTTACTGTGCTGGTTCAGAGGTGACATTACACACAATGTGAAATTTGTGAACTTTCTCATTGTCTCGTTTCACTGAAGATGTAAGTTTGTAGGTGTTTCACACTTTTGTTCTTGTTGCTCTGGTTTTCTGGAGGATTGGAAAAATTCTAAACAAAGTTGTCACCATGTTCCCATCAGGCTTGTCCAGGCTCCTTAGCCAGGCATTCAGAGCCTTCCATCGTCTGGTCTTAGGTGTGACCACTGCTTCAGCCAAACTAATCTCCTACCATCCCAGGAACTCATCATGTGCACCCCTTCCTCTGTGTGCCTGCTGTTTCCCACAGCTGCAGTGGGCCCGCCGGGGGCTGTTGTTTCTGGTGACTCACATGTATTTCTGCCTCCCCCTTTGGTCTGGTGTCAGAACCTACCACCACTCCCCGACAGACTAGGTGCATAAACCCAGCTCGTTCATCACGGAAGGAGCTGTTTCAGGGAAAGCGAAGTGGTCCAAGCGGGGCCCAAGGCCCTCCCCGAGTCTTCCTTCCACCAGAGCTAGCTGAGAAGCCTGCCTCTTGCCTCTGGGTCACTGTGTCAAAGAATGAGTGTTCATCTGGAGAAACACCCCATCTGTAAAAATATCTAAAGGATATGGTGTCACAGAGAGCAGAGTGAGAGAGTTTCCTTGTTTGAATCCTGGATCCACCCTGAAGTTCCTAGTAATATAAGCCAGTCCATCACAGTTTTGCTGAAGACACCGAGTCTGTTTTGTCGTGTAATCGACTGTTGTAACACACATCACACTTTATGGTCATTGTAATTGCCTGTTTGTTTGTATTCCCCACTGAAAGCCCTTTATTGCAGGACCCACACTGCTTTACCATTAGGTGCCCAGTACCTAGCATTGTGTCTGGCCAATGTTAGGGAGTCAATAAATATTCAGTTGAAACTACATTTCTGCCTTTCCTAATTCTTCCCACCACTCAAAGCCTTAGACTTCAAGTCCTTCACAAAGACTTCCACATGAAGTGAGAGAAGGTATGTACAGTGTCTAGGACTGTGCCTGGCACAAGGCAGGCTGTCATCAGCCCAGTTACTCAAGTCAGAAGTGATGTCTCCCACCTTGGCTCCTGTATCTCATTTAATGAAGTGGCATCTACTCATACTGTCTTGTCTTCAAGTTATTTGCATTTCTGTTTTAAATTCTCAAATGTGATTATAAATGCCAGGAAGCAGGGTCCTACAGCACCTCATACAAAAGAATCTGCAGTTGTTGAATGTGTAGCTGGATGCATAATAACCATTAGTTGACAGGTGAGATGCATACTGGTAGTCTGTTGTTGGCTTTGGGAATCCTTATAGTGTATTAAGTGAATCACGGGGTAGATTCAAAGGAGCCTGAAAAGCGGAAAGCTGAATCATAATTTTGCAGAAAGTTTGAATGTTGTTTGAAAATCTAATTAAGCCATAACAACTGAACACAACTGAACATAACTGAGAAGTACCTTGTGCTCAGACTTCTCACTGTTTGGTAAAGTTTGTTAACTTGTCCAAGTGAAGTAAGTGGAATGAGAAATGAGGTGTGAGGAGAGCACGTTAGAGTTTATAATGCCTAGTAAGGGGAAACTGAGTGTTACCAAGAGCTGTGGGTCCAGAACTAGTCGGGTTTCCTATCTCTCATACTGGCCTCACATTTCTCTGCAGCTGTGTCTTCTCATATAATTAACAACCTTTCTGATAAAGTGTAAGCTCCAGATGGCCTATGTTGGTCTATCTTTTTCAATGCTCAGTCTTCCAATACCTAAAACAGTACCTGGTCCTTATATTTGAGGCCATAGGAAAAGCTCCATACAAGGTCAGACAATTAATTTCAAGAACTCATCCTAGAAAAAGTTCTACGTACCTCATTGCTGAGTATCACTGTGGTCACCTTCTAAGTAGTCCCCTTGGGAAGCTATGCACCAGTGCCAGTGCCTAGTCCACCCTTCAAAGCAGTTTTGGAACTCTTTTTCTGACCTGTTGTCAGACCCAAATTCTGACAATTGACCTTGCCCAGGTTATGACACTTTCCTGAGTTGTTTGTACATTGCTGCCAACATAAGCACATGGTGGCAAGTTCGTGAACTTAATTGTCAGATTTTGGGGACAACGACAGCTCTGATGGCCATTCCAGAGAAAACCTGCTTTGAAGGGTGGACTAGGCACCTGTGTCCGTGCATAGCTTCCCAAGGGAAGTACTTTGAAGGTGACCATAGATATTCAGCAATGAGGTCTGTAGCACTTTTTCTAGGATGAGTTCGTGAAATTAATTGTATGATCTCATGTGTATTTATTGAATTCATATCTATAATACTGCATACTGCTTATTTACCTTTTATGTATCCTGCTAAAACATTTATATGCCTAGATTTCCTTATCTGATGCAGATGTTAATAGAACATTTTCAAGTCCAAGTTTCATGTCAGTGACCTCCAGTGTCTTATTTACTAAGGTATCCCTAGGGCCTAAAATAGGAGACACAGTTAATATTTATGGAATGAATGATTTTTGATTTGATTGGTGAAGTTCAAATTGAGTAAAGAAATGGAAATGAGATTTAGTGAAATTTAGTAAGAATGCTATGCTGCATTTGTGTTAACACCTTTAGAGTTTATGTAAGTGCTCTCATAAATTTCCCCTCGCTTGAATCTTGCAACATCCCTGTGAGACTTATTGTGTCAGTTTCATAGATGAGGAAAAAGCTCAGTGGCAACAAAGGGATTATGTAATATTACATAGTTTGCAGGTTGGGACCTGAACCCAAGACTTGATTCCAGATTTTATGATCTTCTTACCTTTTCATGGGTACCCATTGTAAGTGAGACAAAATTGCTAGAAAACTATAAACATTTTATAATTGGAATTATAGCATCTCAGAGTTGGAAGTGGCCTTACACATCACAAATTCCGAACTCCTCCCCTATTTTTCAAAATAGGAAACTAAGTTTTGGAGAGTTTCTATGATGTACCCAAAGGCACACCTCCAGCCTAAGAAGTAAGCACGCTGACGCCGGCTCCCCAACTTACTACCTCAGGTTTCACTCTCAGCTTGAGAAAGTGGATTAAGTCTTCAGGAAACCAAGCTGCCCTCAGCTTTCCTGCACCAGAGGCCTCTGAAAGCCCGCGCCTTTTCTAACGGGAGCATGGCCCTTGCTAAAGGAAACGGTTTTTCTCTCTGCCTCTTTCCTTGTTTCTTATTTACCAGGTGACAGACGAGGATTGTGGAAGAGGCATGGAGCCAAGGTTCCCTACTTCCTCCCCCATGAGATTTGATTTTGACGAAGGTCTCTGGGTTTGAAAGTTAATAAAAACAACCCCACTTCACTCTCCATTTATTTACTGTTTTTGAAGTGTTCACAACTCAGAGCCCAGTTTTGTTTAACTTCTTTCTCCGATGCCTCTGGTATAGACCTTGCTGGCTGGTCAGAGAGGGTTCATGTTGTACAGAATCTTGCGGAATCACACCTCTCCTCTGTGGAAATGACTGCATCAGGCCTTAAAGAAGATAGATCCCATTGTTCGGTCTCATGTCATTTTTTAATGAGTCAAAATCTGACAAGAGAAGAACAGTAACCTACATTTTACCAGTAATCAAAGAAATGCAACGAAAAACCATTTTTCAAATATCAAATAGGCCAAAAATTATAGAGATTGATAATATTTTGTGCTGGAAAGAGGGTGAGAAAATGAGCACTCCTACATTGCTGCTGTAAGTATGAATTGCTGTACCTTTTGAGAATGCAAACGTCTATTAAAATTAAAGCAAAATGGAGATTACATTCAGTAATGCCATCTTTGTTTATTTTTCCTGGGGAAATCAAGGTTCCAGTTTGTAAGGTTATATGTTTAAGAAAGTTTGCTATAGCTTTATTTGTAAATGCAAAAACCTGAAAACAATTTGAATTCCTGTCAGAAAGTGTTAAATAAATTATGGTTTGTAATACAGAATATATTGTGCAATTATTTTTTAAAATGAGTTAGGACTATCTGTGTGGACTTAGAAAGCTGTCTATGAATATATCACGTGAATATAGTGATAAAAGTTGTAGAGTGATATTAATGGGATGATTTTACTTTTGAGAAAAATAAGGAGATCTTTATATGTGTGTGATTATATGAGCATGGAGAAAGAAGTGGCAGGATACTATCTCAGCTAATAATATTTGTCACCTTGAGAGCAGACTTGGGATGGAAGATACATTAACACACCTGTGTTGTTTGACTTGGTTAAAACAAGCATGCATTGACATTGTGATTTCTTTTTAAGTGAAGAATTTTTGAGAGACTGGGTTTGAGAAATAGATGGGTTATAATCTAGTTTTTATCACTTAATAGTTGTGAGAGATTGGCAAATTACTTAAACTCAGTCCTTATCTGTAAAAGTGGCAGTATCTACATGACCGTTTTTGATTAAAGGAAGTATAGTACAAAAAACATGTAGCACAGTGTAATCCTTCTATAAATGTTCGTTACTTTTTCCTTATACACAAGCAATTTGGAGTAAAATATTAAAACACATGCAAAATGTGTTGACTGTGCTACTGGTGTGTGTTACTCTGACGTTCTCAACTTGGCACTGGCCTACCAAGAGAGGTGAATTTGTGTCTCTCTGGAAAAAAAAATATCCAGGAGATAATCTCTGTTTACCCCCCTTAATCATTACAGAGACAAAGTAAAAATTAATGTACAGTCGTGCCCTGGTCCTCCAGAGATTATTGACCTGGTACCTCAGTTATAAGTAACCCAGCTGAGAAGTAGAAAGGAAGAGGGCCTCTGGATAGCCAAAACAGATATCTAAAGTTCAAGCTCTTGCCGGATCATTTATTCCTGTTTAGGCATCCCAAACAGCTTTGCCAGTCCTGGCACATTAATGAGGATGCTCTCTCTGGCCCCTGAGAGCAGCCAGGAGGGACAGTCTGGTCTGAGGCCAGGCTTTATGGAAGATTGTAACCCAAACCCAAGTACATAGGACGCCAGATGGGCTGGGGCCAGGCCTAGTTTTCACAATGATTAACTGATCTTCATAATGATGATACTGAATTATTAGGGATAAGTTAATTCATGCTTCATGTAATCTCATAAAGGCCCCCCTAATTAGAGTGTGATATAGTCTACAAGTATTACTACTAGAGATGATTAAGCTTTTTCAGAGTTCCTGCTTAAACAGTAAGTTTTGTTTTTGTATTACTGCCAGAATATAACAAAGGTCTTTATCCCAGCAGGGAAAGATAGAGTAGCTGCCTATAGTTAGAAATCTGCATAGCCATCTGTGATAGGCATTAGAAATTGTTCAAAAAGGATCTTACTCTGGAACAATGGAATGATTTTCTGTAAGTGCATTATTTGCTTTTTGACTAAAATAAGGCCAATAATCTATAATCCAAAATCTTGGGGGCCTGGTAAGTTTGGGGATTCAGAACTTTTCAGATTTCTTAAAAGGCAGTATTGTATACATAGTGTATGTTATATAACAGCTCCAGCATGGTCTAAGGCATCAAACATATTAATATTTCTACAGTGAAACATTCATTAGGACAAGTAGTGAGTAGTTTATTTAAATAATAATAACCCACTAAATAAAATGGGATAAATATAGATAGAAATAAAACTACTACAGTATTTACAAAGAAAACATTTTATAAATCTTTAGACATATGCAGGTTTGAATTCAGCTAACTCCACCTGTGCATACACATGAATACCTATGACCTCTGGTTGCTTGAGCATTCTAGAGGAGAGGAACCTTAGTACCTATCACCAGCAGGAGGCCACAATCCTGTGGGAGCAGGATTAAGGGTGGCCGCTAAAGGCCCTTTTGTAAGGACTTTTCCTGACTCAAATTAATTTAGGTTTCCATCTAAGCAGTCCCTCCTTAATTATGGAAACCACAATGAACTCATTCATTGATAAATGTGCATGGTTCAAGGCCGCCCATTGACTGATCACACATTTTCACAATATCGTCTTGGGATTTTTTCCACCAGCATTTACAATTTCATCTTCATAATCATTGTTATCTTCATGATTATATTTAAAATCATTTCACACACCCATTAGGATGGCTACTAAAAGAAAAAAAAAACCCACAATAACAAGTGTTGGAAAGTATGTGTAGAAATTGCAGTGCTTGTGCACTGTTGGTGGGAATATAAAATGGTACAGTCATTGGAAAGAATATAGCAGTACCTCAAAAAATAGAATTACCATATAACCCGGCAATTTTACTTGTGGGTATATACTCAAAAAAATTGAAATCAGAGTCTCAAAGAGATGTTTGTACACCCATTTTCATAGCAGTATTCACAATAGCCAAAAGATGGAAGCAACTCAAGTATCCATGAATGGATAAATAAAATGTAGTATATACATGAATGGAATATTATTCAGCCTTAAAAAAGAAAGACATTCAGCAAATGCTACAACATGCATGAACCATGAGGACAGTGTGTTAAGTGAAATAAGCCAGTCACAAAGAAGGCTAATACTGTATGATTCTACCTTATATGAGTTACTTATAGTACAGACACTCCTCACTTAATGACTGAGTACTGTTCCTATGACTAGGTCTTTAAGCAAACTGGTTGATAAGCAACGAGTTTAAAGATGAATGTCTTGTGGTGTGTCGTGTTGCCATAGGGCATGTATTTTTCAATAGGTATCACATGACACCCCACTTATAAATGAAATATGTAGTCTTGCTTGATTGCAAACATTTTGTGTAGTAAATACTAATCAACTGCAGAAATGAGACAAAGACTGAGAAAGAGGGTTCTTGAGACTCAGATAGATGGAGAAAGGGGATTGCCTGCACTGGAGAACTGGTCCTAAGTCTGAGTGGTCATTAAACAGGTAGGTCATTAAGTAAGGAGTGGCTGTAGTCAAAATTATAAGGACACAAATTGTATTGGAGGTGACCAGTTGGTGGAGGAAGGGAAGAATGGGAAGTTATTATTTATAGGTACAGATGAAGAGTTTTTACAGTTTTACAAGATGAAGAGTTGTGGGAATAGATGATGGTGATGATTGTATAACAATATGAATGTATTTTAATACCACTGACCTGTACACATAAAAATGATTGAGATGGTAAATTTTTATATTATGTATATTTTGCCACAATAAAAAATATGTCCACACAAAATCTTTAAATAAAAACAAACACTTCAACCATTTTCCCACTCAAGCCATGCACAGCAGCGTTGCTGTCAGTATAGAACATTTCTTTTTATTTTATTTTATTTTATTTCATTTTTAAATTGTCTTTTCCCCAATTCCACTACTTTTGTTTTAGTTTCAGGTGTATAAAACAACATAATAATTAGGCATTTATACCCCTCACAAAGTTACAACCACAAGTCTACTGCCCACCTGACATTATACCTAGTTATTACAATAACTTTGACTGTATTCCCTATGCTGTACTTTACATCCTATGACTACATTTGTATATATATTTATAATTGACATACAGTATTTTTTGGGGGGTGGGGGCTATTTCCCTGGCTGGGAATTGAACCCAGGCCGTGGCATTGAGAGCACCGAAGCCTAGCCACTACACCACCAGGGAACTCCCTACATTTAGTATTATTTTATATTAGTTTTAGGTATACAGCCCAGTGATTAGGCATTTATATAACCTATGAAGTGATCCCCCCGATAAGTCCAGTACCCATCTGACACATAGTCTTTATATTACTGACTGTATTCCCTAGACTATATTTCATATCCCTGTGACTGTTTTGTAACTACCAATTTGTACTTCCTACATCCCTTCACCTTACTCACCCATGTGAGAAACCCAAACCCCTTCCCATCTAGCAACTATCAGTTTGATAGAACATTTCTTTAATGTCAGTTTTATACTTTTAGCTTTTGGTTAAGGTGGTCTTATCAGTGATATGAGATCCTTTGGCCTTTATTTGTAGATTCAGTTTTATTTTTTTTTTTTTTTTTGCTTTTTTTTGGTATGTGGGTAGCTCCCTGACTGGGAATCGAACCCAGGCCGCAGCATTGACAGTGCCAACGCTGAAGCCTTAAGCCACTACACCATCAGGGAACCCCTAGATTCAGTTTTAAACATCACTGCAAGCCACAGTCTGCATCCAAGCATTTAAAAAAATAAACTTTTTAATTCAAAAATAATTTTAGATTTACAGAAAAGTTGCAAAGGTAAGTAGTACAGAGTAGTAACATCTTCCACTAATGTTAAAAAAAAACATAGTACATTTGTCAAAACTAAGAAATTAGGGAGTTCCCTGGTGATGTAGTGGCTAAGGCTTCGGTGCTGTCAACGCCATGGCCTGGGTTCAATTCCCAGCTAGGGAACTACCTACATTAAAAAAAAAAAAAAAAAAAAAAAAAAACAAGAAAAAGAAAAAAAAAACAACTAAGAAATTAACAAATTAACAAATAGTGTAATACTATTAACTAAAGTTCACACTTTGTCAGATTTTACCAGTTTTCCCACTTGGCCGTTTTTCTGTTCTAGGACCCAATCCAGGAGATACCGCATTTCATTAGTCATGTCTCCGTAGTCTCTAGAAGTTTCTCAGTCTTTCCTTCTTTTTCATGACCTTGAAACTTTTGAGGTCAGATATTTTGTAAAATGCTCCTCATTTTGAGTTAGTCTGATTTTTCTCATGATTAGTGTGTAGTTATGCAGCATATTGTTGCCAAGCATTTTTAATATTGATTTATGAACTTAATTCCAAAACTTAGCAACTGTTAATGACATCCTGGAGACTGAATTTTCCCGGGAATTTTTTGTTGTTGTTGTTGTTTTTTTGTTTGTTTATTTTATTTTATTTTTTTTGTAGTATGTGGGTAGTTCCTTGGCTGGGAATTGAACCCAGGCCGCAGCATTGACAGTGCCAGTGCTGAAGCCTTAAGCCACTACACCACCAGGGAACTCCCGGGAATTTTAATTCTGAGCCTCTTGTGAATTGCAGCAAGCAAGCACCTAGGGCAATTTTTGTTTTATTTTTTAGTTGCTTTTACTTGTTCTTTACTGAGGTTAAAATTCCGTGTTGGCATCACAGGAAGTTCAGGAGGACATGTGGAGCTCTTCTCTAGGAATAGTAAAACCTCACTGTGCTTTCTAACCCACCTGCTGCCCTGAACTCCTGCTGCTGTAGTAAAATCCTTATGTACCATCACAGTGTTTTTCTGGTTACTTGTGTTTTGTTGGCATAGAAACCCAGGCAAATTATGTATACCTTTTGAACATATTGGGTGTAGCTCTTTCCAATTACTGCCAGTTTTATTTAATGTGGTCATCCCCTGCACACCCATACCTGGGGATGCTCACTCATCAGCCTGGTCAGTTTGCTTAAGAATAAGGTTTGTTTGTTTTTTATCAGATGATTTTATCAAAGTCATACATATAACTTTCTAATGTTTCCCGATCATTAGAAGTTTTTTTCCACTTGATTTTCAGATTATTTTACACAATGACACTTCCTCAGTTTCTATAGTCAGCCTAATGAATGTTCACATACACCTTCCACGTTCTGTTCTTCCTAGTATATTCTAGCTATATTATAGTTATACATCTACTTGTTGAAGTCTCTCAACCAAAACATGGTCAAGATCTTAAACTTTTGCCCTATGCTATGTTTTCTTGTTTTTATTAATTCTTGTTCATCATCACTATAAAACTTACAACTTCCATTTAAATCATATATAGTAATGATTTGACTCCATAATTTTTAGTAAAATGCCTCACAGACACCAGGATCAAGATTCTGTAATAACTTCACTCTGTGCTATTGTTAATGAGAGATGCTTTTCTTCTTTTTATCTTCTTTCTATTACCAGAGGTTATCTTTGACTCTATTTGACATTTTCATGGTTACAAAAGAATAAAAGAAAGCAACAAAATACCAATACTCGCAGATAATTTGGGAGGAATGTTGTGACACAAGTGAGGTTTAGGTCAGTTCAAGCTAGGTTTTGCTGCAAAATAAGTTTTCTGCCAAACTTATGGAATTTGGTTTTTAAGAGCTTTTCAGACTTCAGAATTGCAAATAAGGAATGTGGACTTAAATTTCTAAAATTTGTGTATGTAATGAAAGAAGTATCAGTTCCCTGATACATTCATTAAGAAATGTTTCCTGAATACCAAGGACAGTGACTGCCCCCACTTTTTTAATCAGCCTTGGAGCATTATGTACATAGAACTGTCAAACAGGTTCTGATTGGCATGGATGACTAGCTTAACCATACTGAATGATGTCATTTAGAGAAACAACAAAGATCTTGACTTGTTTACTAATTTAGTTTATGCATAAAATGTATATTGTAGTTTAAATATTCACATTGAAAATAGCACAGATTTCTTTTATTAGTTTTACCAGAATTCCAATGGCCTTAAGCTCCACACTGCCACATATATTCCAGGCTCTGTGCACAAAAATACATGTACAGACCTGAAAAGTACCTAAGTGAGGAACATGTTAATTCACACATACGCAGGTGAGCCATAGCTGTCTAGGGTTCAGAAGTCACAATCTAGAATGAGAGCTCAGTAGGTATACAGATCATGTACTCATCAGGCAAAAAGCAAGTAGAAGTAAAAGTGGAACTTCAGAGGAATGAGAGTCTGCCTAGGAAGAATTAGGGAAGAAACAGGATGACCTAACTCTGACGCCTGTACTAGACTCTGAAGGATGAGTGGGATTTTAGTGGTTAGGAGGAAGAGATTGCTCTTCCATCTACCCACTAAATTTCAGGGAGGGGGACCCGTTTTCATCAGTAACAGATCTCTTTATTTGGCTGAAATAAAGACGAAACTTTCTATATCCCTTGCAGCTTAGGAGAGGCCACTGACTGAATTCTGGTCAGTGAAATGTAAGCAGAAATGATGTATACAACTTAGGCATTGAGGATGTGTGGTGAGTTTGAAGGTCATTGAGTCGCTGAGGGAAGTAGCAAGGTGGTATAGAAAAGAGAAGAAATGAAGCCTTGTGCAGTTTCTTAGAGTCCAATGCAATAATGCTTTTCCCTCTGTTGTTTCTCAAGAGCAGCTCAACTCTGAGTCCGAGGTGGTCTGAACACAACGAATAACAGCAGGCAAGCCAGGCCCTCATCCCATGGGATCTGTACCACTCAACAGCAAGACCCCTCATAGAGCTGTTGTCCACTACTCTGGGGGAAAGGTCAGTGCCTTGCCTTAACACCTCATAAATGACCCAGTCCCTTTTATAGCCCAGCTGTCATCCTGTCAGCCACTTAAGTTTATTCAGTATTTACATTTAAAGAAATTAGTACAGGTCAGCCCAATTTTATCTTACTCTACCTATTTAAAAACACAAACAGCCACAAAGAACAAACTTAGAAGACAGTCACTGAACAGGGTTGTATCAACTTGTAAGTTCCTAAAAATAAAAAGTAATCCATTATAATAACCTGAGGATTTCAGTCCTTTGGTTTCTGCTGCCAGAGTATCCTCCTGTGAGAGCTGTGGAGCCATTTACCATCACCATTGCATTAGCCTTATATCCCTAGGGTAGTTTAACACACTGGAATTTCAACTACAACACAGGCATTGCTGTGACATGCAACTAGAATTTGCATTTCCCAGTTTTCAGACTAGTATATTTTGCCACAGTGTAACAGTGAAAAACAAATAAAAGTTAAATTCTGCTAAAATGACAGTAAAATACATAAAACTTTGGGTCTGAAATGGATTATTTTTGTGTAATGGCCATGTGGTTGAATTACCAATAAATGTACTGACAAGGTCCCCCTCATCCTCGGCAAACTGGTTTTAAAATAGAAAATACAACCACAAAGAATCTCTAAGAAGAAATTTAGTGTGCCAACACTGTAGACATTTTAAAAGAAATGTATAAATTCTATTTTAAAATATAGGGCAAAAAAATTTTAGTTGAAACATGAAACTAATGTCACCTCACTCTTCATCAAGTCTTCCTCTAAATGTTATGACCTCATGCATCAATGTTTACCAATCCAATTTTGTGATAAAGTATACAAGAAATAATTCTTAAGTTTATTCACTTTGCTTTACAAATATAAAATACATTAGTCTTTTCATCATATTCTCTTCTTAAGTGCAAGAATATGAATGGAAGTCTCTCCATGGTAATTGTCCCTCAGGTATTTCTGCAGAACTCTGGGGCTGCAAATTGACATTTTTCAGCAACATTGCCTAGTGCTTGGTCTGCCAAATGGTTTTGAATTTGTAAAAATTTCTTTGTTTCTTAGTTTAAGACTTTCTAACCAGCTCTGGATTTCTGGATAGATATTTGTAAGATCCTTCCCCCACCCACCAAGAACTGCCTGAATTGTAAAACTCAGAATACATTGATCTAACCAGTTTGACTGCCTTCCTCATCAGTGCCATCCACCCACTCCAGGTTGGCAGGAGACCATGCCAGGTGCTCTTCTCTTCCCTTGGGGCCCAGGCTTGGTTTGAAGCAGGGAACTCTGGCCTGGGCCTCCCAGGGTTTCAGAGGTAATGGTGACAGGGTAGGTCCTGGGAGGGTGGCCCAGAAATGAGCTATCCAGGGAAGCCACCCCACCACATCATACTCTGTTATTGTTATTTTAGAGGCTTCATTTATCATGGGTGAAGCCTGGTTAACTCTTTAATTACTAATCCAATTTCCACCTTTACAAACTTCTCTAGAGGCTATTTTTAGCCTATGAGATAGCTGTATAAGATGTCACTTCACTGTTATCTATATTATGACATAACTTGAATGTAGTTGTCAAATGTTTCTTTGACAAGAATAATTTTATACCTGTAATTCAGCATTAAGAACACCCTACATGGAAATACATAGACCAGAGTATATTCTTTCTGTAGTTTGTTCCAACTAAAAATCTGCCATCCTTTGCTTCCCTCCGTTTCCCAACCTCTCCATCACCACTCTTATCACACACATCAATTCTGTCTTCACAGGATCTCCCACATCCTTCTCTCCAGCCCATACCCTGGGGAGGTGTTCAGTAAATGCTGACCAACTGGTGAAATTCTTTTCCTTTTTATTCCTTACATTTGGATATAAAATTAAGTGTTAAAATTGTTTAAAATCTTTAGGACAGGGTGTATTGAAGCAACATTGAGACACATTCTTTTTGACCAGATCATTCAGCAGCAAAAAAACTTAAGTTTAAGTTTTATTCATCTTATAAAGGAAGTAAATCTCTCCCTTTTTTAAAGGACTATCCCTGAATATATGTTGTTTCCATCTTACAGAACTTGAAAATAAAATATCACCCCATTAGATGCACCAGTGTAATTATTTGAATAGAAGTATTTTGAAATGGCTGTTACTTCACTCATTAATTGAATGTACCCCATAATTACGGAATGTTACCCATTCTCAGGGGAGAAATCAAACACTTTGGGGTGTCATTTTGTGCATTCCCCATGATTTGCTCCATCGTTTTCAGAGACCAGGACTTCATAGCCTTAGTCTACTCACCTACTTTTGGCTACATTTAGCTCATCCCAGGGGCAGAGAGGATCCTGTGAGCCCTTCAGAGAGTGAGTGATGTTCCCTCTTCCGAGGCCACACTGAAACCCCTAGTGGCATTCAACATAATATTCTGTCTCCCACAGGCCAGCGTTCTGCTTCTGCAGCCATCCTGAACACCAGGTGCTATGTGTTCTGAATTATCCACAGTCAACATTATAAACCAATCAAGTTAGCAACAAAGTCTAAAACATAACAGTGAGAAAAGAAATCAACATTTGGACCAATGTACGTATTAGGACCAAACGTTTCTAAATAAAGTAGAGCTGACTCAGGAAGAATCCATGGTCATGTCATATTGTTTTACATATAATTTTCTGTAGCCTTATTCACTTTGGCAGGTCACAAATGAAACCTAAAAAGCCAGAAATGGTTGCTGTTGGTAACAATTTTTTATATAGTGACAGCACTGTATATATGGTGTAAGAGCCTTATCAGGTGCTCCCTGCCAGGGATGTCTATAGAGACAGTACCATGTAACAAAACTCAAGTCTGAGGTTCAAGTTAGAACACAAACATTGTGTCTATTTATGAGACCTGGTCTGGGGCAAATCTGAATCCCTCTGGTGGTAGTCCAACATTGAAGGGAGGCATGGTAATGCTGCCCATCTCCCAGGGTCATCTTAGCAACTGAGAGGAAGAGAATACAGGTTAACTCACTTTGTACACTGCCAAGTGCTAACAGGTACTTATATTAGTTGAGTAGGTCCCCCCAGCTGGGGGACCAGAAGCAGCAGCACACTTGGGAACCTGTTAGAAATACACCTTCTCAGGCCCTATTCTAGAGTTACTGAATTAGAAACTTTGGAAGTGAGGCCTAGCAATCTGTGTTTTAACAAGACCTCCAGGTAATGGTGATGCACACTAAAGTTTGAGAACCACTGAGTTGTAGTCATGTCCAAACTGCAGCCCAGGACAGCTTTGAATGCAGCCCAACACAAATACTTAACACATTATGAGATTTTTTTGTGACTTTTTTTCCCCCAGCTCATCAGCTATCATTAGTTTTAGTGTATTTTATGTGTGGCTCAAACATTGAGCCACAATTCTTCCATAGTGGCCCAGGGAAGGCAAAAGTTTGGACACCTGTGGTTAGAGCTTCGCTGCTCAGAGTGGCCAGAGAACTGTCAGCATGAGCATCACCTGGCAGCTTGTTAGAAATGCAGAATCTTTGGTTTCACTCTAGGTCCTGTGTTCTTAATAAAGCCTCCCAGTTGATTCACTTTCTCATTAAAGTTTGATAGCACTGGATTAGAGGTCTGAGAGTAGAGGAGGGGAGTTGTATAGAGGGTTGACCAGTGGCACTTGAGTTTGTCCTCCCTAAGTGACTCATGGCCCTGAACCCATAATGGTGTGATTTCCTCCAGTAGCTCTTAGGCAGCTCCAGTGTAGAAACAAGTCTTGCATTCGGACTGACATGAGGTTGGAATAGTATAGTAGGCATGTTAGAAACATAAAAGATTCAGAGTTGGGAGTTCCCTGATGGTGTAGTGGCTTAAGGCTTCGGCGCTGGCGCTGTCAGTGCTGCACCCTGGGTTCGATTCCCAGTCAGGGAGATACCCACATAGCAAAAAGCGAAAAAAAAAAAAAAAAAAAGATTCAGAGTTGAGCATGTAATCAAAAGAATGGCCTTTAAAAGGGTGCAGAATGAGGTTGAGGCTGGAAAGGAAAGAGGTTGGCCATAAAGAAAAAGGGTGACAGCCTGAATATTTCCAATAACTTGAAGCAAGTAGAGTGGGAGAAAAAGATACATGGCAGAGTAATGGTCTGAGATTACTACATAGGAGCGGTGGAACTGTTGATAGATTTAGAGAAAACTGTCCAATAGAACTTTCTGGATGATGGAAATGTTCTATATTTGCACTGTCCAATACAATAGCACCTAGCCACATGTAGCCACTGAGCACTTGAACTATGACTAGCATGACTGAGGAAATGAATTTTAAATTTTACTTAATTTTAATGAAAATTAAATTATGATAGCTCTATGTAGCTACAGGCTACCATATTAGGTAGTCCAGGCATAGAGTTTGCAGTCTTATGGAATCCTAAATTATAAATTTAGGCAGAGGTTTTATTTGAAATAGGAATTACTGTGCTAAAGAAGGAAACTTTATTATTTTAAACCTAAAATTAACCCAGGGACACAGAACTCAAGTCATATTACTTATCAGCTGCATATTATCCATGATCTAATGAAACATCATTGAGGCAGACTACTGAAGGAACAAAGATCAAGATAGGATGGCATGGAAAACACAGGAAGCCAGCACACTTTTCTGGCAGGTCACATGAGGACCAAGAAGGAACTTTATGATCGGTGAGCCAGTGCCTCCAATCCAGAACAGCATTGTGAACTGGCAGCCTTTAAAAACTGGAGCCCATGGCTTCCTGCACTCAGCCAACTTGTGCCTGGATCCCCTCTACCAAGGAAAGGTTTAGGGCTCTTCAGTTGTGGGAGAGGAGAAGGAAGACTGAGTTCTGTCCATGGAATTCCTAACAGCATTGTGTGCTGACTTCCCCCTTCTGACGCCCTGCTCCATATACCAGGGGTTCTCAATGTTAGCTGCCTAAAAAATCACTTGGGGAGATGGACATGAGACCTATTGAGGGGAGCACTTCATAAATCTTATAAATGCTTACCCACTGTGCTGTACAACTGAAAATTTTTAAAAAATTAAAAATTAGAAATTAAGAAAAAAATTACATGGGGACCTTGTTGAAGAATCCAGATTCCTGGGCCATACTCCGAGATTCTGATTCAGTAGGTCTGGAATAGAACTGAGGAACTGAAAAAATTTTTTTTAGTTCCATTTAGGTACTATTAAATACAAAAGGATGTATATAGTGAAAAAGTGAAAAGCTCCTAGACCCCAGTTCTAGGAAGTTTAATGTCTATCCTTTGGGAGGTATTAAAAACATAAGTGTATGTGAATATCTTTTAAGAAATGTTAAATACTCATCCATTCATAAAGAAGAATGTATAAACACACCTGCAGTCTAAAGAATAAGTGACACCCAGGTATCTAACACTTAGGCTAAGAAGTATACAGAGCCAGCACTTTAGGAGCCCTGCCTTGCACTGTGCCATGTCTGATCACACCCTCCTCTTCCCTACCTGGTAACCACTATCCTACTTGAGTGGTAATCACTTGCTTTTTATATTCCTACAGCTATGTGTGTTCTCCCAAATAGCTTCCAAGAAGCTCAGTCTACTTTTGAATTTTATATAGTTGAAATCATGTTGTAAATATTCTTTCTTTTCTCATACATTTTAAGAATGTCTGTGTGGGGCTCTAAGTCGTTCACTTTCACTGCTATATAGCAGTCTACTGTGTAAATGTACCACAATTTGTCTAATCTACTTTTGTGCACATTAGGTTGCTTCCAGCTTCTGGCTGTTGAAAAAAAAATACTGTAATGAAAGTTCTTATGCATGAGTCCTGGTGCACCACAGCACACATTTCTGGAATGGATTTGCTAGGTCATAGGGTGTGCACATCAACAGTAGGACATCCACTCTTGGTACTGTCAGTCTTTAATTTTTGTCAACCAAGTAAATGAATATAGATTGGCATTTCATTATTGTTTTAATTTACATTCTTGTGATTAGTAATGAGGTCTAGCATTTTTTCAAATATTAATTGGCTGCTTAAGTTTCTTCTATTGTAAGGTGCGTGTTCAATGCTTTCCCTCATTTTTCTATTACAGTTTTGAACTCCCCCCCCCCCAATTTTTTCAGATTTCTTGATATATTCTTGATACTAGTCCTTTGTTGATTATCTGTTGTGAACATCTACTTTGTGGCTTGTCTCTTTGTTTATTGGAGCCTTATTTTGAAATAGTAGACTTACAGAAAAGTTGCAAAAACAATACCCTTCATCTAGCTTCTGCTAATGTTAACAACTTTTATAACCACAGTACAATTCCCACAATCAGGGCATAAACATTAATGTCATATTACTGAGATTACAGACTGAATATCCTTTTTCTATTCCAGGGTCCAAACCAAGACCACATTACTTATAGTTGTTGGGTCTTCAATCTGTGACAGTTCCTCATTCTTTCCTTATTTTTCATGACCTTGTTACTTATGATTACTGATCAGGTGTTTGGTAGAATGTGCCTCAGTTTGGGTTTGTCTGATGTTTTCTCATGGATCAAGTTTAGGCGTTTTGACAAGACTGCTGTAGAAGTGACGTGTCCTCCTCAGTGTATCATGTTAAAGGTCAGTATCTTATTACTGGTAATGTTAACCTCGCTGACTGGGTTAATGTGGGGGTGTCTGCTGGGTTTTTCCAATATAGATTACTACTTTTACCTTTGTAATTGATAAATATGTTGGGGGAGATGCTTTAAGACTATGATGCTGCGTTTCTCTTCAAATCTGCCCATAATTTGTCTGTGACAATTACTACCATGGTGTTTGCCTAAAGGTGACTTTTGTACTTCCCTTGGTCCACTTATTAATTAGAACTCTTCTCTATCGTTTATTTATTTATATCAGTATAGAGAGTCATGGGTATTTATTTCATTCTATGAGTAATAATTCAATACAACTTTTCTTTTGTTCAAATGATTTCGGCTTTTCACCATTGGAGGTGAATCAGTTGGCGCCTGTGTATTTTTGACATGGCCCCATCCTTTCTCAATTACTTCTTGAAAAAGATTTTCTGGCTTCACAAGATGTTCCAAGATCATCTTATATATTTTCCGCACAGCCCTTGAATGAATCACTTCTTCAAGCAGCTCTGATTCCTCTTAATGGAGAAGTAGTATGTAGGAACAAAGATCTGAGTGCTAGGGGTTATTGCTGCTATTCCCATAGGTCCTTTCAATGAAGCGCGCGCGCGCGCGTGTGTGTGTGTGTGTGTGTGTGTGTGTGTGTTACTGTCTGGAAAATATCCAGCCATGTAATATGATTGGATTTTTTTCTGGACAGCTTTCATGTATTTCTACATCTATCTATACATATAGAGGGTGCCAAAAAATGTATACACATTTTAAGAAAGGAAAAAACTATTAAAATTGTAATGCTCAATATATACTGATAACAAAAGATGAATACAAGTCATGTTTGACTTAATGCAGTTACAAGAGGTGCTCAGTGTTTACCATCAATATGTAATACGTAAGATAACATCTCTTAAAATATGTATACATTTTTGGCACCTCCAGTCTATTAAAATTATGTTCATCCGAATGTCCCCCATTCCATTTTAACACCATAAAACTCATTCTAGCCTTCCCCACTTTGTTAGTTGTAATCTCTTTCTCTAACAGCATGATTTGTTTTCAGTGCGGTATAAGTTGGCATACATTTAGTGGCTTAGAAGGACCCTCTTTGATTCTCTGTGGGTTTCTGTATACCAGAGTGCGCAGCACAGCTGGGTTCTCTGCTGCCGCCTCATCCGGAGCTTGGCTGAGGAGGGTCTGCTGCCAGGCTCTCTCAGGTTGTGGGCAGATTCATTTCCTTGTGACTGAATTCATAGCAGCTTGCTTTTTAAAATCCAGCAATGGAAAAAGTCTACAGCTTCAAGTCCAAGGCCTCTAGATTCTCTTTCAAAGTCTTGCCTGATTGGTCAGTCTCATCCAGGGGAATCTCTCTTTTGATCTTAAAGTCAACTGATTAGGACCTTAATTACCTATGCAAAATCCCCACCTTGGCCTTATAATGTAACCCCATCTAATGTAACCCGATCAAGGAGTGACATTCCATCACCTTTGCAATATTCTGTTGGTGAGAAGCAGTCACCAGGGCAGCCTTTACTGCAGGGGAGGGGGTGAGAAGCTGTGACTTATGAGGGGTCACCTTTGTGTGTGTCTGCCACACATTGAGAAACCTGGCTCTCATTATCTACCACATACTCATTTACGTGTACAGTCCTAGTGTACACATAAAATAATGACAGAATTGCTAACTCAAACCTCTGTGAGAGATAGATTTACTAATTCATGTATTTGTGCAGTTCTTTTTGTCTTAGCCAGTCAAAATACTGATTTCCAGGTACTTAGGTTAGTTTTCTTTCCCTTTCCATTCAGTGTGCTTATGTATTCATTTTTAAGTTATGTTCAGTTGTTATTGTTTTCCATTTTGGGTCCCTCCTCCCTACGACACCCTGATTTTTACTTTTTATTTTGTGGGGGTGTTGGAAGCATTATCATGGTTCTAAAAGCCAAATCTATTCAAAAAGGGATGCTCGAAAGTTGCTCCCTCCTCGTTTGCATGAACCTGTTTCAAATCCTCCCTTCTTTCCATTTCCTTTTTACCCATGCTCTGTAGGTAAACAGTCTCTTTATAGCTTCTGATTTATTTTTACTGTATTTTGTACAAATGAACAGATAAATGTGTTTTCTTACATTCTCTTACATGAAGAGTATCTTACTACATACAGATACTCTTCGTCCTTTGGTTTTTTTTACTTATACGTCTCAGAAATCTCTCTAAATCAATTCATAGAGCTTGTCCTCATGTTTTTTTCCCTTTTTTGGGGGTGAGGGGATTGATGTGCATAGACCTCCACTGTGTGGATGTGCCATACATTTCAACCATTCTATGGATAAGCATTTAGGCTGTTTCCAGTATTTTACATTTACAGACATTGCTGCAATGAATAACCTTCTGGTCAGTACAGATTCAAACAAAGAAGCCAGATAATCTTGGGCCACATGTCAAATTGTGAAAACTGATGTGCACTTCTCCATAGACCCCCTTCACTTCTGACTCACTTTTAGACTCATTCAGGCAGAGCAAGCTGCTAGTTTCCTCAGCCACTCCAGTCACCTTGTAAGTAGGCCTGGTAAGCACTCTCTCAGAGCAACCATTCCCCTGCCATTCCAGGGTAGGCTCTTCCAGTTCAGTCTGTTCCATTTCAAGTTAACTGTCATGACCTTATTTTCATTTTTGGGTAGACCCTTCCTTACCTCTTTCCCCAGTCTTGTCATCTCAGTTGAGAGTCTCAGAAATGATAAAAATCTGTATTGAAATACATTAGCTCTAGAATGCTAATCTTACCCAAGTGTACATTAACATGGGAGTTATTCTTTGAACTTCCTAGTAAAGCATTCTGAAAGTTTACTGACCTGTTAAATGAGAGCTCCACAGTAGGGGGCAGTAATGGACATCGAGACACTAAGCTAGCTTTAAAAAGGCTGGTAAGAACCAGTGTATTAAATTCTTTATTTTTTTAAACATAGATTGGTTAGAGGGAAAAGATACTGGCTGGAAGTTACCCTCAAATTCACCTTGACTTAAATGGTTATTTTAACATACTAATTTTAATATAATATACTAATTTTACACAAGCTTTTAAAAAGTATTTGAAGTGCATATTAAACATATCTTTTGGACAAGTAAAACTAAACAGCAAATATTTTAAGTGAGATATACTTAGTTTTAAGACTAATGACCATTAAAAAAAATAAGAGAATCTGACAAATGTGAAGTTAAAGGACATTTTATTTATTGACAGATTAAAAACCATAACTTCAGGTAGAGCAAAATGCACCACTGAACCCAATTACAAAGAACTGGTGTTAATACACAATGTTTAAGCAATGCTACACTTATTTTTGGCAAAGTGCTGTATTGTTTAGTCTGTGTATAAAACTGACCAGCTATGAACTAATCAGTATAAAAATATCTATAAAAACAGGAAAAAAAAATTTAGACAGTGGCTCAAGAAAACAAGCTGCCATTTATGCATAGATTGATGTACAGTATATAACCTAACCAAATGTCCCTTTTTAGTTTTCAAGTTGTTGGAAAAAAAACTGTCCAGAAATACATCAAAAAGGCACATAGTACAATCTACAATACTCTTCAGTCTCTATAACTGATGCCCCTGCCCTTGAAATGCAAATGTGTTCACAATTTTACTTGAGAAAAAAACCAAAGCCACTTTTTTTTTTAAATAACACACACAATTATTGATTAAAGTTCCAAACTTCTGGAGGAAAATATAACCAAAAAGTAAGCAAAATCACTCACACACACCAAGCCTGGAAACATACACATCTAACCTCCCCAAATACTGGTTTGGTTTTTAGAAGTCCACCTAGAACACGAATACTAAAACTTCAGGCAAATACAGAACAAAACTGGGCATTTAACAATTTAACACAATTATAAAAAAAAAAGTGTTGGAAGGATAATTCTCAAGGATATACAAAACATTATCCATTTAAGCTGCCTTACTTGGAATAGTAACTTCTTCTCCCACATAAAGGATACTGTTGCAAATAGAAAAAGATACTCTGATTTGTATGCTTTCCAGTACCTTTTTCTCCACCCCGAACCACAATAATTGGTGTCAAATTTCAAGTGAGATTTGTGCATGGCAAGGCTGACACCATAACATTATGCTGGTTTTCTAAATAAAGCATTTTAAATAAAAATTTAAGCCTTAAAATAAGTAGGTAAGGATGCCATTTATAATGCATCAACATGGCTGATGGCAGTAAAACCATTCATGATAGTAGCCCAACTTTGAAAAGGATTTAATCAGCATGTATGGGCCTTATAAAATAGAAAGATAATTTTAAGGTAACATTACAAACATATGCTAGTATCTCCAGTACAAGGAGCAGTCTCTTTAACTGATTCTAAAAACAAACACTAATACTTGGAAACTCTCAAACTTTCTCCACTAATTATTTAAATTTAAATGTCTATCTTCTAGTTAAGAGTCCTTCATTTTATTTTTTTTGTTTGTTTTGAACTCAAAGAAAATGAGGATAGGTAAGATTTTTCTTCTTTGCTCTTTTCTCTTTAAGAGGAGAAAACAATATATTTCCTTGAGAAGGAAGAGAAATAGCAAAGACAGATTCAACGAAGACATAAATATTACAAACCAGTGTACTACACAGATTGAGAACTAAAAATAGGCAATGCTAAATGGCCCTCTCAAATTTTAAGTAAACTGTCTTCTCACTAGGATCAAAGTACTAATACAACAGAGAAGGTATGTAAACAGGAATAGTTGCAAGGGAACTGGAAAAATGAACAGAAAATTAATGTAAAAAAAGCTCCCTGGAATGGGAAGTCAAAAATCTAATCACTTTTCACCTTCTGTAAAAAATCTCCCACCCAACCAACCATATAAATGCATTGCCACAAAAGATAAATAATGGATGGTTAATCTTCAACTTACAGTGCAGTACATAGTTCAATTAGTTGAGGAAGAAAAAGTAATAAACATAGAATATACATTTTAAAATGTTTTTTTAAACAAAAACACAAACTTTGAGAAACATGGTGCATTATAAAAACTAAGAAACTCAATCATGATCACTGCTCATGTGCACCACATATTCCAGACTTTTTCCAAGTAACATTCTATATTATCAGCTTAGAAACAGTCGGAGCACTAAATTCAAAGGGGTCTTAATTCTCACTGCTTGAATTTTAAGTAATATGCACTAAAGCACATTGTAAACCACTAATATTTACAAGAGCAAAAATAGTAATTAACTTATAACAAACTGCATTTTGGCCATGTTTCAAAGAATACTTAACAGATCAGTATCATTCTGCCTTATTATTGGTCTTGTGTCTTGCATGTAGTAGATGCCTACTAAACATCTAATGACCAAGAACTTCAAGTGAATTATGTAACCACTTTCTTCACTTCTTGCATGTGTTAATTTTAGACAGAAACCACAATATGATATCACAGATGGTGTGGTAGCCCTTACCCTGAAAAAGCATCCCAAAGACAAATAATTTGTCTTCTAGGCACGAAGCATAAAAAACTAGGTCCAGATAAGGAAAACAAAAAGGTAATAATTGATAGAAATGTAAATGCATTTAAAGTATCAGGAAATCTGGAAAAAAAAAAAAAAAGTAAAAAAGGTCCACTGCAGTTTTATATAGAAAGCTGTTCATGCTGCCAAACAAATTCTCATGGCTGAACTTCTGTAGCTTCTGAGGTACTAAAAACTTCATGTGCTCGCTTAGCCAACACATACACTAACAACTCCCATGTAATAGATGAAAAAAGAGATTCTCATGTATTCAGAGGTTTATATCCAGAAAACATTGAGCTTGTCTATTTTCAAGTTACCAATGTATGGCCCTATAACAGACATGATGTAAAACATATACACCTTCATGAAAACTCTACCTTATCTCCCAACTCAGGTAAACACAAATAGTAACAAAATAACTTCTAGCTCAGTTTGAAAAAATTTTACAGACTTGGCCCTTAATTAGAAAACAAATAAATAAAGGGGTGGCTGAAATGGATGGGGAACAAAAAGAGAGGGAAGATCTAAACTCTTGTCCTAAATAGACATTCCTGGCACTTCATCAACACCAGTGGAAGAACTAACACCACCATCTAACTACGCTATTTGACCTCTTCTTACTTCAAATATCCCAGTCCAGTTAGAAAACAGTACAGCTCTTCATTTTTTTAAAAAAAAAGTCGCCCATGGTTCTGCACATCCAGCTGCTACAGGATTTCTGAGAAAAATAGTAATATTCCACATAACTATATGCTGCTTTTTCCCTTGAAACATTGTAGAGATATGTACCTATTTAGTTAGGGTTGCAGAGGAGATGGAAAAATAAGCTATTTGATTTTGAAGGTGATACTACTGTTCTGTCAGTACAATGTGCTTTGGATTGTACATGTGCTTAACTAAATTTCAGAGGAAATCAGTGGGAGTGCAGATGGCCCAGTAAAACCCATCACAACTGCTAAAAAGTAAAGTGACTGGCTAGAGGTAAGATAAAAATTTTTCTCTGTGTTAACTGGCCTCTGTGTGCACTGAACCCTGCACCCTGGCCTCATTAGCACCAACACTTTGAAGAACAGTTGTGGCAGAAAAATTGCCACAGGCCCCACTCCCATCACTAGATTCAGTAGAGACCCTTGGACTCACACAAGGTTCAGTTCCATATAGTGCCACTTCAAATCAGGACAGGGTCCTCACAACTGTGAGGAAGCTACCTATTACTGCTCCCCTGTTGGTGGAGGAAACAGAGGCCAAAGTGGTTAAAGATTGTGTCTGACTTAAAACAAGAAAACTCAAGGAAGCCAACCTGTCACTTTTCATTTAGATACCATGAAAAGATATCACCCGGAACTCCCCCTCATTCTTGCTTGCCACTTGGCAGGACAGACTCCATGGCAGACGATTTATTACTGTATCAGAAATACAAACCCTATCACGTTTCCCTTGGGCAGATATAAATATGAAGTCACTCAAGTGCCTAGACAAGAACTTTTGAATTTATAGCTGATGTGAGTGCACAGAGCTGGCAGGAAAGAATCCAAACAACTTAAATAGTGGACTAATGGATTAGTTATGGACATACATTTTTCCAAGTACAATTTCACAGGTCTAATTTAATCCCTTTGCATGTGAGACAAATGCTTTTGTCTCATGATACCTGTAATGTCTGTACCATGTCACACAGTCACATGGGAATTACTAAATGCACTGTTCACTAACAATGTACCTGAATTCCAAAATGAACTGCATGGCTAATCTCGGAAAAAAAAACAAACCCCTACACACAGAAATATATCAAGTTTTCTTTCAAAAGAAAGTTCAGCCATAATTCCATTATATATCCGTGGCAACAATAACCTGTTAATGCTCATGTTAGTGTGTAAAAATGTATTCGTTATATACAGAAAAGATTATCAAGTACTGGTCAATAAAGTGTATGGCTGACCCTGAGAATGAATATTTGCTTACTCAAAAGACTGATTAAGTAATACAAAATAAAATGAAACTGAAAGATGCCTATTCTTGTACTTGGGAAGAAAGGTCTTTAAAATGCTAACTCATGTACATGTTAATATATTTAAAGACATCCCCAAATACTGCAATTGTATTGATATGTTTCTAAAAATATTCTGAAAAAATTTACAAAGTAAATGTTAAGAGCAAAGGCATTAGGTGATACACAGCACATAAATCTGGTTTTCAAGACAGTGTCTAAACACACCGATAAAACCATGTGATTGGTCACCAACAGCATCTTCATCATCCAAACAGACATCCATTCACATGCACAAACCAAGAGAAACCAACCAATCAAACTTGAAATTGTTAGTAATTGTACTGACGTGGGCAGGGCTGATGGACAGCCCAGCCATTGTGTTTGACTTGCCGTGAGTGGCAATCCCTGGTAAGATTTTGGCGACGAAGGCTATTTCTGTTCAGAGACTGTCTTTCACTATGTTCTTTTATCCATTGGGAAGGGCGAAAGCTCTTGGGTTGTTCTAGAAAAGTGGTATGAGCAGCAACAGCTGCAACATAGCAGTGAATGTGCTGCCCCATTTCATTTTGAGCTTCCACTCTGAAACAGAAAAAAATGGGGATGTATTAACTAACAGAGTATGTTGTTAATGAAACTGAAAAAGTTACTCAGCAATTCAGTTTGCCACACTAATTTGGTTATGGTTGAATGAGAGTTTAGTGCCTCATGGCTGACAGACAAGTTTATATTTTGTAACTGTACTGACTGATAATGGTAGAAAGGAGAAGCCAATTTTTAAAAGAAATATTCCGTATAATCCACAGGTGGTTAATTAAGTAGACTATGTTTTTTTAATGCTTTACGCTTTGAGTAAATTTAAATTACAAAGTGACACATTAATATATGCTTTTCTGGGAGGGAAGCTAACATTTATTGAATATCTGCATATAATATTTTGCAAATATTACAGATTCTCATTTAACTCGTACCATGGAGATTGGTAGATGCTTGATAAATGTAGCATTTCTTTAATTATTTTTGCTAGTTGCTTGAGTTACGGTTAATGGGAAGTCTACTATATTTTAATTCTCACCATAATCTTTTGTTTGTTTTTTTATGTGGGTAGTTCCCTGGCTGGGAATCGAATCCAGGCCGCAGCGCTGACAGCGCCGAAGCCTAGCCACTACACCACCAGGGAACTCCCTCTCACCATAATCTTAAAAGGAAGTTTTACTGATCAGAAAGCCAAGGCTCAGAGATATTAAGGTCACAATTATTAACTGAGTCATCCAGGAATCTAACACAGATCTTACTCCAAAGATCATGGTTATGAATCAGGATGAATAATGATGCACTGTGCCAACAGCTCCTTCACAGATGTTTGCTATCATCTGTAAGTAAAATGTTCTAGGACAGCGGTCCCCAACCTTTTAGCATCAGGGACTGGTTTCATAGAAGACCATTTTTCCATGGTAGGGTGGAGCGGTGGTTATGCGTGTGCACAGTTCACAATAGGAGCTCTGATGCTGAAACTGATCTGACAGGAGGCAACCTCAGGTGGTAATGTGCCATGGTGAGCGACTGTTAATGCTACCAGTCTGTGGCCTAGTGGTTGGGGATCCCTGTTCTAGGAAACAAAGTTTACATCTGTATTTAATAGAAATATGCATAAGGAAATTCTACTAATTTGACACTTTTCTAGTAAGAAGCTACCTGATTATTATTTATATCACAACAGGGCACATTTTAGAATAGCATTTGCATAGCAATGTTATAAAGACCCTTGGAGAACAGATAATCTTAGAATATGGCTACAAACCATATGATTATTTTCCATCTTCAAAGCTAATCAAATAGGACAGATCTAAACTATATTAACATATAACATGAAGAGATTTAAGATTTTTAAGGGTTACTTTACACAGGAACGGCAGTTACGTACTTGGCCTATGATCACTAGAGGAAAATACTTTTCTTTTTTAAGATATATTTTTTTAAAATAGTAAAATCAAGGCAGGTCATATTAAGCAACTAATAAAGGAAAGTTAAAGTAAAGACAGTGTTCTTTCAAAGGTGGGCACCTGGAGTCCTTAGCTTCCCTGCTCAGACTGATAACACATATATCACACAGTCTCAAAGGGTATATACTTACTCTGTGCCAGTGAGTCTTATTAGCAGCTTTTCCTGGTCCTACAAATGTTAAATGGTGAACTATTAAATCACTAGTAAGATTTAAAATGCTATTTAATTTTACTGTTAGGATGTGCTCAACTTTTTTTTTATTTTAAGTGGTTTACTATGGGCCATTAAAGGCACATGTATTACTTAAAGATTATGACAGTACATAAACTTAAACAAAAACTATTTAAAAAGGCTAAAATGCAATAAAATGCAAACTCTGAGGCTCATTTGTAATAATGATTCACCTTATTTTTTTGAGGTAATATCTCCGAGAATAGAATGGAAATTATCTAACTTTTTAATGACATGATTTATTTCCTGCTCAGAAAATACAGATACTTACTGTACAACCTTTCTCCTAATCTGGATAACACCTAATTTCTATCATGATTTAGTGGGCCTTACTTATAAGAACTTCATATCCAAATATAAGAATGTTAATTTTTTTCAGTTATTATAAAACTCTAATAATTTGCAGTACTTTATATGTTCAGAAATAATCCATCTAAAGTTAAATGTGTTCTTTTACTCTGTTACATGTGGAAAAGTAGATGTTTAACTACCCTGTATGTTATATCAAAGCATATTAACAAGATACAAAAATAAATATTCCATCAAAACTGCAAACACATAACCAGATGCAGTGCAAGGTCCTGGACTGGATGCTGGATTGGACAAACCAGATCAAATATTCTGGGCTCCAGTGAGGAAATAGGAGTATGGTTTGTGTAGTAGATGTAGTGAAATTTTACTTAAAAAAGTGGCAATCATTGCTTAAAGAAAGAGATTATAATAAAATAGTGTATGTAGCTTAATCCCAGTTAGGTTGAAAATGGTGTGTGTGTACATGTGTGCACACATGTGCACAAGCACGTTCAGAAATAATTTGGAAGAATGTGACGTATGGTCTTAACAGTATTCAGCTCTGAGTAGTGAGAATGTCATTTTATATTTTTGCATATTTTCATTTTCTAATTTTCTGCAATGCATATGTACTGCTTCTATAATAATGTTATTTACAAAGCTGCTGAATATGTATGTACATACATACACATACAGTCTTTACTGAAAAGTAAATGTACAAACTCCAGTAAGTTTAAAGTGACTATTAATCATGCAAAATTCTTGAATGAAATTACTCAGAGGTGAGATCAGAATTAGGAAGAATTTTTAAGAACTGAAAAAATTAATTTGAATCAACTATAAAACAATTTAAAGTAGTATCACCTCCAAAACATTATGCTGTAAATTTTTGTTGGAATGCCTGACCTCTTGTTAAACTGATAGTGCTGAATAAAATGCCAGTTAAAGTTAGCATTTCCCATCAAAGGTCTTACCCAGTAGCAAGCCTGGGTAATGATATAAGGAAATTGTTTATCAGTCTGGTTCACAGGTATGTTTATCGTCATTCAAGATAAATCTACAATATTGAGACTTGAGAGTGCAGCAAACTCTGGTAAATTTAATGAATTAATTGGCTGCCTGGGATTTGCTTATAATTGGCAAACAGGAAGTAGTAGAAGATACAATGGTCTGGTTATTAGAATCAGGCTATAGAAAAAGAGGCCCTTTGGATGACAGCACTAACCACAGGAATATTCTGAACCACTCCAAAGAATCGAATTCACCTGTACCCTTGACAGGTATTAAGGAAATTAAGGTAGTGCCAGCATTCCCAAAATACTTAAACACCATAGGGGACCTTCCACTGATGTGCATCAGGGCCAGACTTTGAGCTAATTAACATGGCCATGGGCTTTATTTTAGTGGGTGGGAGCAATCTTGAATACATTCCCTGGGTAAAGGCCACAGAAAGTCTGTAAATTTGCTTTGGAACATATCAAACTTCACTGACCAGGCACTTTCCCTGAACTTTTCTAGGCTCTCAATCCATTTGCCATTAAAACAGAGCCTTTCAGAACACTTGAGACCCCCATATAACAAAAAAACACTGTTTGGGTGTGGAATCTTTCCTTTGTAAGGCAGAAAACAACTCTTTGAGCAAAATGTTTTGGTAAAACTGCCATTTTACTTCATCCTTAAGATTTCTCAGGTTTTGAAGCTTAAGCACCATTTGGTGTGACCTAGCTAGGACTACATGGAAGAAAATAAGAGTTTTATTTTAAGACATACTATTCTTGTCAAATGTGACACCCTCAAATAATCCAGTCTGTACAGTGCCAGAGTTATATTATAAGATACTTAGCAGAAATGCCAGTCTTTTCTTTCTCCATTCAGTAGCAGAATATTATGAGATAGCCCTCCATTATATTATATGCAGCATGGTATAATTTTTTTTTTTGCAGTATCTTTTATTTGAATGTCATGTTTCCTACAAAATCATCCTCTTCCCTTAAGTGTTTACCATTTAAAAATCACTCAGCATGTCAGCTACTGCTTTTCAAAGTTTCTGCAAAATGATAATATATGCATATTTATCTGTACATATATGAGGGCTGTCTGGAAAGTATCCAGCTATGTAGTATGAAAAACAGAGGTGTTTATGGCTGGATTTTTTCCAGACAGCCTTTGTATATACATATACAGACAAAATAAATGTGAAATGTTAGTAAGTGCTTTGAAGACAATAATCAAACAGATTAAGAGGATACAGAACTGACTTTCTAAAAATCTAAAATGAACAAGTTCTTTTATACCATCAACTGCCTTGTGTACTATGTACATGCTCTCTTGAATCTCTAACAAGATTACTTTTGCATTGTCTAAAAACTTAGCTTTGAATTGTAGGAGAAATAGAGAAAATGCATTCTAAACAGACTGCCTGGGGACAGAATACTTCTGACTTACCTGGGACTACTAGGGTTATGAAATTCGTCAGTCCCACAGCTGGCCTCACTGAGACCAGGGCAGGAATTATGCACAGCGTAGACAGACATGCTGGGATGTTCAATGAGAAGATTTTCCATAGGACTGGTTTCCACCTTGATAGTGGTTAATCCACCTGCAGTAAAACATGGGGGAGGGGTGATAAACCAGCTCTCCTCCATCGGGCAGGATTCAAACTGGAGGAAGCAGGAATCATTTGTATCAGCCAAGCACTCAAGAGATGCAGGTAAACAGGAAAAGACTGAAGGATGCTCGGTAGGTGACTCTTCATTGATGTCTTCTTCCTCGTCTTCTGCTGACAAGCCAGTGCAAGTGTCTAGATTGGAGTCCACGTGAGTTGTTGATGTCCCACAGGAGGATAAATATCACATTGATATCACATTCAGAACACAGAAAAAGAAGAGACACTACTATTAGCTGATGTTCATATTCCTCCCTTTATTTAGGTCAGAAACAAAACCATATATATTCATTCATAATGTTTATAAAGTAAGTTCTGAGCACTGTGTATGGGGGGTATCACTATATGGGATAGATTATATTGGCTTTGCAGGAATCATTTTCAGACTGTTTCAGTTACTGAATAAACACAATGAATCTTATTGGTTCCTGCATGAGGGTTTTCTATTAAAGTGCCCCTGATTTGATTAGGGCGTAAGAGAGTTGCAAAACTGGGATGTCTGACGTCAATCAATTTCACAGGCTGTTTCCTGCAATTTTTTAGACAAATTCTTGTTTATTTACTTTTAAGGCTTAAAAACCTTCAAAGTTACTGATTTACTTATGCAGAAATGGAGACACAAGAGGTTCCACTTTTGCTGTGACAATTAATGGCAGAGAATACCTTACCTATGAAGTCAACAAGAATCCATTCGTCATCTTCTTTCTCACTAAATTCTGGTTCTTGGTTGGAAGAAGTATTGACTTCACCCACAAACATTTTATTCAGTCTCTGGAACATTGTTAAGGCAAGATTGAGACTTTGGCTGGATGTCTTTATAGCTGAGATTTTAAAACCCTGTCTTTAGTCAGCCTGATGGCACTGACAGGAGATTAAAGTGCAAGAGATGCTTATTCAACTTAGGCGAGAAGAATCATTTATCTAAAACAAAACAGAAAAAGAATGTTATTTCAAATCAGCATCTCTTTACAAACTACAGCAGACTCTCTGTTAACCGGCACTCAATCAACCGGCATTCTCAAGCATTCAGCAAAAACTTCTGCAAGTTGCCTGACAGTCCTGGTTGCCTGAGTTCTGGTTAGTGGAGAATCTACTTAAATTTATCCGGCATCTAACAATCCCCTTCGGTCCGGTTAACTAAGAGTCTATGGTATATGTGTAGTTTAAAAAGTATACATCCACGTACATTCACAAACACACATACCCTTAGAAGCACATGCCCTAGCCTCCAGCTACAGCTGTTCTCTTCCTATAGAAGGCAAACACAAGAAATGCAGTATCTGTTATTTATACATTATCAATGAGTCTCTCAAACACAACCTGTAAATCTCTTAAAATATGAAACAGAAGGGAAAGAGTTGGTTCTTTTTCACATCTGTGCTTTTATAAGGGATAAATGTGAGTAATATATTTTAAACTGCAATACTGCTTTTCTGTAAGTAGGGGAGCGAAAACTAGATATTAACAGTCTTGCTATATGATATTCAACTGCCCAGAAGCTGCCAAGTGAACACAGCAATAGTCCCCAGTGACCACCATCATGCCAGGCCCTCATCTTTCCCTGGTTCAGTTTCTCTCATGCTCTGTACTTCTTGTATATGACTATAAGCGTACCTAATTACATTTAAAAAATTTAAGTACAGCATACTCTGACCTTCAAAACAATTCCTATAGCTGGCAGGGAGAATTTATACTGTAGAAAATGAAGGTGGATGATGACTAGAACTGGAAACAACCATTCACTGTGTAGCATTTGGTGCTGTAGTCAGAGTGCCTTGTTTAAAGCTGGCTCTGCTGCTTATGCCCTTTATGCATTAGGAACTTACACCATTTTAGCTGGCAGTAGGTCTACCCCTTGGAGTTCTGGTGAATTCTAAATGAGGAACTCCAGCCTTGTCTGTTCTTACTCCAGAGTTCCAGACTTACATATCCATGTCTCCCTGGTTGCTTGATGGGCATATCAAACCTAACATACACCAAATGTTCGGGAGCTCAGCCAGGCAAGAGAAGAGCTCATCCTCATCTCTCCTGAGTCACTATTGGTATAATATTTACATGACTACCTGTTGAGGCCCCGAAGTAAGAACACAGAATGGAGTCTTGCTTATCCTCCCAATGACCCCAGGGACTGTCTTTACACAGTTACTGCTACTCTTGACCTTGGCTCCCATCAGGAACAGAGGCTCTATATGGGGCTGGTTGTATATGGAGCCAAAAGGCAATACAGAACAGACTTTACTCCTTACCACTGATGTTCTGATATTCACAAATCTAGGGCAATGATAAAACTAAAGTGAAAATTCCTAAGTGGACAAATTTACAAATACGGTTCTGGAATTTAGTAAAGAGGCAGAAGCAAAGACGGCTATGTGGGGTAGGGTAGCACTGTTCTTCTTTGGGGCACCTGCAAGCTTGTGGCAGTAACCAACCTGAGATGGGCAGTCTCCCCCAGGTGGAATGAGGTGTCTGGCCCCAGAATTTCAAGGCAGCAGCTTTGTTTGTCCCTGTTCTTCTGGCTCAAAATATCTCCACCCTTCCCTTAAAAAAATGTGGTATCATTCATAATAATGTTAATGAAACCTCATTATAGAAGATACAGGAAATAAAAAAATAGCTATTATTCCATCTCTTGTTGCAACCATTGTTAGTATATTGTGCATTTTCCTCTAGCTTTTTTTTCTATACATAAGGTTTCCTTTTATCATTAGTTGTAGTCCAGTGAATGCACAGTTTTGTATCTTGCTTTGTTACTTAACATTTTATCATCAATGGTGTGCCTCTCATTACATGAGTAGAAATGCTCTGTGGGCAGAGAAAGGTGGCTGAGTTGAATACTTATGGGGAAGAGCATTCTAGTTTGAGAACTTAGAAAAGGAATTGCTAATCTGGAAGAACTTGTTAATACAAATTAGCTTCTCATTTTTAAGATAGCACCATCCCAGAGGCAGAGTAGCTCTTGAGTTAACCTGCTGTGTTTGAAATCTTGGCTCTGCTAGTTGCAACCTGTCTCCACTTAGGATATTTAGTAACTTCTTGGTGCCTCAGTTTTCTCACCTCTAAAATGGGGATGTAGTGCCAACATGAGGATTAAGTGTGTATCATTTACAGTAGTGCCTGGCACATAGCAGTCACCTAGTAAATATTAAGTACATTTCAAGTCAGTTGTTTACTGTAAGTCATTGAGCATCTTTGGGTCTGAGTATCTTTATCTGCAAAATGTTTATGTAATAATTAGAGCTACAATTTACTGAATGCTTATTGTATGTGACAGGGACTTGAGGTACTGATGTGTCCCACAGTACAAATAAGGAAACGGAAGCTCAGAAATTATATAACTTGCTCAAAAATGACAGCTGCTCAGAGATGGAGCCAGCATTACAGCCTTAGTTTGTCTGGTTCTAAGTACCCTGCTTTTCCGTGCACATGATCTCTCAGGCTCCCTCCAGCCTCATCTCCGGCTCTATGAACTTCAGAGAACAGCGCTTTTCAGTTGGTTTTAGCTGCCAGTAGGCGGCTCCAAAAACAACATTAAAAAAAAAAAAAAAAAATCCCACAACTTTGATGACCTAACTTCTATGTGTACAGTTGTGACTTCCTGACAGTTTTGAAATATCAGGTGGCTAAACTAACATATCTTCATTGAAAAGTGGCCTCAAAATTATCTTTCTTTCTATACTGTACCTTCTCTCACTAGTTTTGAAAAATAAATATGATGATTTGAATAATTTAAAATCGATTTTAAACTGCAGAAAAAATAAGCAAAAAAGTTGTTTTTGCTTGTTCCACTGGGACCCTTATTTAATGAGCTACAAGAGGGTTATTCTTCCAGGGACCCACCACTGAATGACAGTGGACAAAGACTGCAGTAAGTGGTAATTCACAGCCTGTTAACCTTGAATTTTGAAAGTAGGGCCATCCCCAAGGGAAATATGAGGGAACATTCACAAAAAGGAACAAAAGATAGGATGAAAAAACAAACGAGACCTTGGTCATATAAATTAGTAAGGTCCTGGCAAGCCTCCGAAAATTATGCTGCCACTTCAGAATTATAGTGGCTGTGACTTAAATTATAATAAAATCAAAAGCTTCCCAAGTGTTTTCCATACCTGCAATGAAAAATGTATTTCAATGACCAAGCAAGTGATTTCAGGATCTTGGGGCACCTTATTATTCTGTTCAGTAACCCCAGGGTCACTCCCCAAAACTACTCTGTATTTAGAAAAGGCCCTTTAGCAACAGATGCCCGAGTCCTTGGAAGAAGATACAGATGGAAAGGAGCCTTGATCTACTCTGAATTGGAATTCACATAGAAGATAATGAACAGACATGACTGGGAAATAATGTAAAAATGAGGAACCTCCACGTACTATTTATCTGCATCTTTGAAAGAGAGAACACCATTTCCTTTTAATTGGCTGTGTGGCCTTGAGTAAGTTACTCCAGCTCTCTGGGCCTCGGGTTTTCTATCCGTAAAACAATACAGTAAAACCCTCAGCATAGTATACAGTATATAGTAAGCGCTCTATCAGCGTGATATTTAAAATGAGTCGGATATTAATTAGAATGGGCAAGTAGAGTGCTCTTTCTAGAGGTACAACCTCACCTACTGACGTGTAAGAGCCAGCAGGGTCAAGAAATATGGCACGGACAAGTGGACACTTAGGACACTTAGGCGGCGGCCGCTATGCTCCTGGGGGCGGCAGGGCCCACGGTGCTACCGAGCGCGACCCTGGCCCCGGAGGGCTGGCGGAGCGGGTGACGTGCGCAGGGCCGTGGAC
>PVJL010005101.1:0-114784 GCA_004026885.1 Lyroderma lyra
TGTCCGAGGTGCTCTTGCACTGAGTTGGTGGCATCAGGGTGGCATCAGGAAAGAGTTGATGGGGGTGGGGTGGAGGCTCGTGTCCGTCTTGCTCTGTGGTACATTGGTCTGGTCAATCACACATTTCAAGGTTTAGGTCTGGGTAGTTCAGTGGCAAACTAGACAGTGTCCCACGAAAGTGACCAGTCACGGGCAGGGCTCGGAAAAGGGCCTGGAGATATTTGGTCTGGAGAAGGGACAGGAGAACATGGCCAGAACTGCAGCAGGACAGTTAGACCTGCTCTGTCTTGTCCTGGAAAGACCCACCTGACACTAACAGGTACAGATCAGAAGGAAGCAGATTTTACTTCAAATAAGAAACATGCTGACGGTTTAACACCATCTCAGAACAGTGTTCTGCCCTAGGCAGCAGCAAGTGTCCTTGGAACTCTCTGGAGGTGGGGGGCCAGGGCTTGCAGTGGGTCTGCAATGAGGGCTGTGGTCTCTAAGTCCTGTGACTTTATGATGTCCTAAGTCTCAGTCTATCCCAGGAGGCTCTGATCATATCAACATTTCCAAAAGGGTCTCCCTGCCCGGCGGCATTCAGCGTGACAGTGGCCTCACTATCCGCACAGCAACAGTGTTCATTTCTGGATGGTTCTAATGGAAGCAAAGACCTTCCACTCCCTTTTCCCCAGAGCAATGCTTACCATCCCCCTTCACTTAAATTGGAGAGAGAGGAAATCAAAAGCCGAGTGCGGAAGAATGAATGGCGTTTTGGAGCTCCGCATTCTCCTGGCTGTCTGTGCCGAACAATGCCGGAGCCTGGGCCTTTGTTCCTGGCTGCTGCACCGGCCGGGCCGAGAGGGAATAAAGGCCCGTCTCGGAGGGTGCTAAAAGGCCCAGGAAATTGCACAGCTTTACCTGTGTCGGGGCGGCACGGAGGACGGCCTCCGCCCACAGCTGTGTCTTTCTGTCTTGCCGCCGGCTGGGCTGCTGCAATCAGCGGACTTCTGAAGTCTCCACTCGCAGTCGGCTTGACAGAATGGATTAGGCTCCGGCTGGAACGTTCTGCGGCAGCACCACCCGGCAGTGGCGGGCCCAGCAGCTGTCATTTGTGTGAGTGGATCTGAGGCTGCTGGGAGATACAGGAAGGACAGCCACGGGGTTCTGAAATCTTTTGTTAGTGCTGAGGCCCCAGGCTGCCCGACCACTGCGCCCAAGTCCAAGGTCAGAGTGAATACTTTCCAGGCTTGAGAGAGAGAATGAGAGAGAGAGAGGCCTGTGTGCCCGGCACCGGGGCAGTGGAGAAACCCCACCTTGAGCTGGTGGGTGAGCTGCGTTCAGCAAAACATGGCCTGTGCCAGGAAGCATCCCCAAACCCCAAACTGGAGAACTTGGGAGAGAACAACAAAAACCAAAAACCAACCTGTGACTTGTAACGCTATCTGTGAACATTTTTCATAGGAAGATAAAGGCAGTGAGTACAGAATGAGTTAAAGCTGCCAAAAGGAGGAGGAGGGATAAAAGTGTTTGTAAATGTAGCGGGGGAAGAAGCACTTGGAGAAGCAGGTTCATCAATAAGTAAAGGGGATTGAAATCTGCGTGCGAGTCTAACAAGACGGAGGGCGGAATGGCTTTCTTCTGTCCATCTTCTACATGAAAAGTAACAAGGACGTGAGGGGAGCTGGGATGATTCAGTGGGAGACGATCGCTGGGAGGCGGGGCAGGGAGCCCGTGGGAATGCGGGGGGCGGGGCGCTGCAGGGGGTCCCCGGGTGCCCCAGCGCTGCGGCCCAGCACGCTGGCCCCTTCCTGCCCCGCCGCCTGGCGGCCCTGCCAGCCTCGTCCCAGCCCCCCGCCCCTCCATGGCACCCGTTAATCCGCCACGTCGAACCCCATGCATTCCGAACCACATTCTCACCATTCTGAGGCTTTCTCCCCTTCCTGGACTGGGATGTCCCCTTCTGTCATCGTCACACGCCTCCCATCCCAACATCTGCGCTGCCCTGTTCCTCCCCATTGTCCAACCAGGAAGAGCCAAACCTTTTCTCTCTCCCCGTCTTTCTTCCGAATCCTGCCCCCTCCCATCAGCTCTGTAGCTTTTCTCTGCGCTTTCCCAGCCTTCTGTCCGGTACACAAACGTGTGATGCTGGGCGTTCTCCCAGTAGCCTAGGAACTCCTTAAGCCCCAAGCCGGGGACCACCCGTGTCCCCCGTGTCTGTGTCAGCGCCAGGCACCGTGTCAGCCTGTGCTTCTCTGCTCAGGCTGCACCTTAGAATTTCCGTGGGCGCGTAAAACCCGACCCATGGCCACGCCACTAGGAAAGCTCTGAAATCAGACGTCTCTGGGGGCTGAAGCTGGCACTGGCAGCGTGTGAAAGCTCCCCAGGTGATTCTGATGCCCAGTGACGGTCAAAACCTCTAGCAAAGAGGTTCCCAAAGCATGACCCCCAGACCAGGCCTGCTGACCTTGTTAGGAAGGTACATTGTTCAGCCCACTCCAGGCCTGCTGAACTGGGAGCCCTGAGATGCAGTCCAGCAGTTTGCATTTTAGCAAGCGTTCCAGAAGATTCTGATGCACACTGCCGCCCACTGGAGAACCTCTGCTGTACTAGTCACCGAGTGGGGTCCTGGAAGTCCTCGCCCTGCCTGCCAGCCCTCCGCTTGCAGGGCCTTCGTTCTTCACACGCAGTAGACAAAGCCACGGTTTTGCAATCTTGTCCTCTGTTGTCCCACAGGAGCCCGTTGCTAACTGGCTCAGGACGTTTCTGTGGATCGGAGAAGGGAATTCGCAGGCGCTGTCTCACACTTGTGTTATCGCAGGAGCTGGGGGCAGGGCTCGTTGTAAAAGCCCCTTCGCTGACGGAATTCTGTGGACACAGGTCACTTGCATCGTTCTGCCGACCTGTCCTTCTAGCTACCTCCTAACTCTCTACTTCTAAAGACTCTTTTTATGTGGCTCAACGAATTCGGACAGATCTTCACCTCTGGCCTCTCATGACCTCATCCCTACTCAGCTTAAACAACTCAAACGCAGGGTAGCCAAAACTAACCTCTAATTCCTCCTTGAGACGGGGAGTGGAGCCTCCACTGCCTGTTTGCTCAAACCGGAAATCTGGGGTTCTTCCTGACTTCCTCTCTCTTGTCCATTGACACCCAGTCAATCACCAGGTCTCATGAATTCTGCTTCCGTAATGTCACATAGGGCTGTCTGCTTACCCTCCCCTCGGGCTTCCTTCGCTCCGACGCCCCTTGTTTCTCATGGGCTGTCTCCCTCAGCCTGCTGACCGCTCTTCTTGCCTCCACAGCACGTCCCGTTACCGTTCAGAATAAAAGCCCAGCTCCCCACGTTTGCACACAAAGCGTTCGCTGCTCCGCCCGACCTTGGGCCTCATGTCCAGGGCTGCCTCCAGGCAGCTGGGCTCCAGAAACAGACAGTCCCCGCACTTCCCTGCTGGCCTCTGTCCCCAGGACTAAATGCTCACCTTTGTCCCTCTGCGGCCTGAACTTCTGCACGCCTTTCCCAAATCCATTCACGTTATCCTTCAAACTTGGCTTTCTTCCACCCTGTCCATAAAGCATCCTTGGACTCCCAGCCCCCAGGAGTTAGTTATCTTTCCTCTGTGGATTCATATCACCCTACACATTCCCCCACTGAGTATGTTTTACCAAGTGCATGAGTTTCCTAGGGCTGCCATTAAAAAGTGCCACAAACTGGGTCGCCTGGGACAAGGGACACATCATCTCACAGTTCTGGAGGCCAGAGGTCTAGAAACACAGTGTCAGCAGGGCTGTGCTCTCTCCGAAGCCCTTGTCTGCCCCTTCCAGCTTCTGGGACCACATGCACCTTCGCTTGCAGGTGCGTCGCCCCAGCCTCTGCCTCTCTCTTCACATGGGGTTCACAGGCATGCCTGTATCTTTACGTGGCTGTCTTCTTAGAAAACCACGTGTCATTTTGGAGAGAGAGCCACTTCACTGCAGCATGACCTCATGTTAACTAATTATATCTTCAAGGAACCTATTTCCAAATAAGATCATATTATTCCCAGGTACAGGGGATTGGGGTTTCAAGATAAGATTTTGGGGGGACACAATTCCACCCACATCACTAGGTATCATAATAATCCATTGATTTATCTGATTCCTTCATTAGACATTGGGTCCGTGAGGGAAAGGGCTCTTGTACTTGGCTTCATTGTCCCGGTGATGAGCATGGCACAAGCTAAATAAGCCTTCAGTGCTGTTTGCTGACTGCATGAATGAAGAAACTTGTGTTAATTGCCCTTCTAACAGATTTTTTAGTTCATCAGTATTTTCTAATTCTTCCCTATTTTAGGCCCCTGCTTGATGGCATTATTTTTAAAACATGGCACGAATAAACTTGGGAACTCTGAAATCCTTCGGAGCCTCCCTAGATTCTCTTTGCCCGTTCTGTCCTCCCAAAGATCCCAGTCTTCGGCCTCGTCCTTCAGTATCCATCGAGTCCACTCTGAGCCCGTCACCCTCGACCTGACTCAGCACGCGCTCCCTTACCTTCCTGCCGTGGCACTTCCGGCCCCTCCCCTGCCTTACTCCCGTCCTTGAAATGGATGTGCCCCTCTCGGTGTCCCAGCTGCGCCCCCCGCCTTCATTCGCCATTCCCCCTCTCCTTTCTGGAGTCTCGCCCCCCAGCCAACCATTCCTGGCATCTGCATTGCGCCAGTTGCGACTGTATTTGCTGAATGAGTGAATGAATGAGTGATCTTACCTCACTTAGCTTCTGTATGACTTCGTAATTGAACCCCTCTGAGCCTCAATGACCTTATCGTGAAATAGGGATGATCGGGGACAGATAATGCTGATCAGTGGCCTTACTGTTGTCATTATTCTCTCTCTGGCTCGTGTGGCCCCCATTTTCACTCCATCTCCGTACGTTCATCTCCTTTCATCGCCAGCCCTGCTTGTCTAGCTGCACAAGTTAAAAGTCAGCCTTCTCAATCCTGCCTTGTCATTGCTGCCTGGGGATGTGCATGTGGCCTCATCTCATTATCCCTCCCAGCCAGGGCAGCGCGAGGACTTCCGTGTCCCCCGCCAGCACCCCAGTGGAGGTGGTTCACCAAGGTCAGAGCGAAGGCCTTGGTGTCTGCTGGTCCTGGGCTTGAGTCCTGGCTCTGCCACGTGTTAGCTATGAGACTTTGGCTGATGTTATTCAACTGTCCTAAGCTTCTCTGTCCCCATCTGTTAAATGGGAATAATAGAATGCCTGTGCCCCAGGGTTTTTAAGTGAGAATTAAGTGAAATAATACGTGGAAAGCACTGGCTCACTGACTACTGGTATACGTAAAATACACAGTGGTTTTTATTTGCTGTATCATAAAAATTGACAAGCCAAATGCCATGGATTATTTGTTCGCCATTCCTGTCCCATTAGACCATGATCTGAAACGGGGACCCAGCCTTTTATCTGTGTGTCCCAGAACTCTCCGTAGTGTCCTGCTCATCAGCAGGGTAATAACTGCTTGAGGAATGACTCATGATATTAATGAGTGCTTGATGACAGAGAATGTATATTAATCATTTCTGTGCCCCTTGACAGTGTTTAGTGAAGTGTATTTTACATGGCAATTGGTTAATTAATATTTTTCAAGTAAATAAATAGATGAATAAGTGGGTGGTAGATTGAATTAATGGTGAAACTTGCTAAATGTACGTTAAATGAAAACAAATTAGTAAATAGGAAAGAATTTGAGGGAAGGGGTAAGAGCTTGGTACTAAACACAAGTCTTTGATGAATTTTGTGATTCTGCCCCGGGTTGCTTACCTTGTCAATTTCCCCTGACATCCTAGACGTGCAGGAAGCCGTCTCTTCTCCTGTACACCCTCTGCCTTCTTTTAAAATCCTTTTGTGCTAGTGCTGTTTGTTCTCCTACCTCTGGCTGGAATTGCACATGTGTGTCTGTGGTGAGGAGTGGGGACCCTGTGGTTTGCACCCTCCTTTGTACAGGGAGGTCCCTCTCAGCCGTAAAATGGTGTTGAGCTGTTTTTCTCATATAGGGATAGATTTGCACAGATCCGTTACCGAGCTCTTATCCTGTTCATTTGTGAGCAAAGGTGAGTGTCCAGGGAAACACCACACAGGCTGTGCCTATGGACAAGAGCACGCGAGACTAACAAGCTTTCCACGGGATTGAACTTGAGACCCTGGTTGCATTAGCCCAGGGGCAAAATCAGCTGAGCCTTTCCATTCAGAATCCAGAGACAAATGGAGGGAGGAAACTTACATTTAGAAAGTGACCACTGTATTTCAGTCATTGCACTGGAACTGTATTTATGTATTCATTTAATTTTATGGTCCTATAAATAACAGGCTGCTTTTACACCAGTTCACAGGAAAACAAAGAGTGGCTTGGAAAGGCTAACTATGTGGGCACTTTCACTCAGCTGGCAAGGAACTCGAATCCAGACCTTAGACTTGAATGCAGAGCCGTCTGACTCCAGAACCTACCCACAAAAATTGATCCATGGGGTGATTCACAGACCAGTGGTGGTCTGCAGGGTCTCTGCTCCCTGTGACTGTGTTCTGCAGGAACCCCTCCAGGGGCACAGCAGCTGCTGGGACATTAAGAAAGCAGGAGGAGAGCAGTCCTACTAACCATCTGACCTCTTCCCCAGGCCCCAGAGGAATTGTTGCAGATGTAGCAATGTGTGTGTGTGTGTGTGTGTGTGTGTGTGTGTGTGTGTGTGTAGCATTGCACAGGCGCACAAATGTATGTATGTGTGTGTATGTGTGTGCAGAGGGCATTGGTACCTGTGGATGGATGCGTTTATGAATGTATGAAAATCTCAAATCTGCATAATACTCTTTTAATGGAAATGTTGATCCACTGAAATAAAAATGACTGACAGTTTAAAAATAAAACAAATGTATGTCTTATATAATTATAATGAGATTTGGGAATCTTAATTTAACAATAATGGGGACAGGAAGGAACTCAATATGCTTTATCTCTCATTCTTATTTAGAAATTATAAAAGTGGGTTCTAGTGAATTCTTAGGCTAGATTGAAATTCTTTATGGCAATCATATTTCATAGAATGCCAAACTCATTCATAAAGATTGATTGGGCATGTGTATGAGGTCTGACAATTAATTTTGCAAACTCATCCTAGAAAAAGTGTTACATGCCTCATTGCTGACTATCACTACAGTCACCTTTGAAGTACTCCCCTTGGGAAGCTGTGCACTGATGCCAGCACCTAGTCCGTCCTTCAGAGCAACTTTGGAGTTCTTTCTGAAATGGCCATCAGAGCTATCATGGTCCCCAAAATCTGACAATTAAGTGCACGAACCTGCTACCTTGTATGTGCCCACATGTTAGGTTAGTGATCCCAACCTATTATGAGCTCTAGAATCATCCATCTAACTTTTTAAGAATATCAATTCATGGTCCACTCCAGATATGTGGAATGAGAGCAACTGAAGTTTGAGAACTGTTGTGCCCATATGGGGGGGGGGTGTCATACCCCAAAGCTTGAGAACCATTCGCTGAATGTCACTTATGAAAGACATAGGGATAAGGGAGATTCAGTAGCTATGTCAATCAGAGAACATTAAAGAAGAGGACAGATAAACAGGTGACCTTAATACCACATGGCATGCCAGAATTGTCCTATGGAAACACAGGTGGGGGAGCAGGTAATTCTTGTGCATTGTAGGTAACACCTGCCACACTCACCCATGTGCACCTAGAGGCTCGGGGTGGGCAAGCCAGGCTGACACCCAGGCATTTTCCCTGCCTAGTGACCAAGCGTTGTCTTTGCACGTTTCCTCCAGCAGCTCTATGCCCTTGATGGTGAGAGGAGGAGAGCAAGGTGTTAGAGGAAGTCCATGGTAATGCTCACCTCTGTCCCTCACTAGCTGTGTGACCTTGGACAATGTACTTAACCTTGCTGGGCCTTTGTTTACCTCTGCAGCCTGGGGCTAATAACTGTATAGCCATCTAGCTCTCCAGGTGGTTGTGCAATGATGCGTGTATGGCAGTGAGCTTAGTGCTTGCCTGGCATGGGGTACATGTTCGTTCAATAACTGGCAGCTACTGTTACCAGCTTTTTCTGACCCAGTTAAAGATCCCATCCTTTTGCTTTGTGTAATCCTTGGTTGGAGACTCTACAGAGGAACTGCAAGTCTACGTGCCAACTCTCCCTGTCTAAGGTCAGACGGGCTCTGACTCTGCCTTCTCTGATGGCCCCTGGGTCTACGGAAACCGATGTCTATGTTTTCTCCTCACAGAGCTGGCGCTAGGGGTCAAGGTACTGATGCCTCTGGCATAGCTGGGGTCCATGTCCATGTCCTCTCACTTCTCTTACTCTATGACATGCTTGTGTTGACATAAAGGTTATGTGTGGATTCTGTATTTGTGTGTGTACATGTGTGTACTAGTCAGTATTCCATAGAGAAACAAACCAAAGAATGTAGAATATGTAGAAAGTTTTATTGTAAGGAACTGGCTTGTATGCTTATGGAGGCTGACATGTCCTAAGGTCTGCAGTTAGCAAGCTGGTGACCCAGGAGAGCCAAAGGTGTGGTTTTACTCTGAGTCCAGAGAAATCGATGGTGTAATTCCAGTTGGAAGGCCAGGAGGCCGAAGACCCAAAAGTAGCCATGTTTCAGTTCCAGTTCCAAGGCAGAAAACGCTGGTGTCTCAGTTCAAAGGCCATTAGGCTGAAAGAATTCCCTGTTACTCAGGGCAGTCTGCCTTCTTGTTTCATTCAGGCCTTCAACTGATCGAATGAGGCCCACCCACACTGGGGAGGGCCATCTGCTTCACTCGTCCATCAAATCAAATGTTAGTCTCGTCCAGAACTGTATAGTCTCTATACCCTCATGGAAACACCCAGAATAATGTTTGAGGAGAATATGGGCACCCCATGGTCCAGTCAAGTTGACACAAAATTAACCATCAAAATGTGTGTATTTGTCTTTATTGTCACTTCTGGGGATAAAGTTGTAGCCTTGGATCCTAAAATTGCGGGGGAGAAGTGACAATGTTTTGTTCATTATTGTCATTCTAAAAATCATTTTACAAGCTTCTAAAATTTCTTTAGAAAAATCCCTTTTTCAACATTTACAGCCAGCATTCCAAGTGATGCATGAGTCATAACAGCTAATATTAATTCAGAACTTACTGTATCCAAGGTTATTGTAAGTTATTTGTACATATTATTCTACTCTGTGCAGTTAGTGGGCTACTATTATTCCATTTTGCAGACAAGAAAACTGAGCCCCACAGAGGCAGGAATTGTGTCAGTGTTTCACTATCTTTAAATGAGATAATTTATGTTAAGCACATGCGCGCGCACATACATGGAATACAGAATTGAACTGCAAAAATTAGCCGATTAAAACAAGGTGATGAAAGATCTGAAATTTATTTATACACACTTTGTTCAACAATGTCAAGTTTATGTGGAGTGTGCTGTCTCTCTTAGTTTTCATTCTACAAATGAAGAAACTAGGCCCTAGGGTGCTCTTATGTGCTTGAGATCATAGTCGCAGAGGGGAGATTGGACTTTAACTCCCGTCTAGGGCTCTTCCCCTTCTATCTCAATGGCCATGGATGTCATAGGGTGAGCTGGGATGGCAGCGTTCTGGGCAGGACCACCCACTGTCCATGCCTGATTACTGGAAGGAGGGCCAAGCCATGGGCACAGGGGAAGGGAAGTGGTGAACGTGGTGGTGAAAGCTTTTAATCCCTCTGCCTCTGCTGTCTCAATCACGTAGGAGGCCGTTAGCTGAGGGAGGACGGGGGAGGCGGTGTTTGAGGTTTGAGGAGAAAGAAGACGAGGTGAAGCAATGATACAGAGAGTGGGAGGGTAAACAGACGAGAAAAACGCAGTTTTATCACTAGGCAGCCTTCACAACCCACTGGAGGTCCGCGGTGTGGGATTTAAAACGAGACCCATCAGTGCGGTTGCCGGCTGCATTCATTTGTGCAGACGCAGAAATGGAGCCCCGGGGCCGTTGAGTTTAACCAGTGTGGGAGTGTTGCAGACAAGTGATGAAGCAGGGGAGGGGCGAGAGAGCTGAGGTTACGTGGAAGGGTTGGATCATAGAATTTAATCTATGTAAAGAGGGGAGCGAGTACTCGAGGTGGTTGGATGGATGGATTTTAAGTCACTGGAGGGTAGAAAATTGTTGTGGCATTAGGAGGAGTGATCTGGGAAGGTAGGAGGTGATGGGCAGATTTGAGATTCTTGAACTTGTGACCCAGGAGAGGTTGTGGATATTGGCGATCTCGGCCATGACCATAGGCATGAAAGTGAAGGACAAGATCACTTGAGGAGAGAAAGTGGAGGCACTGAGTGATTTTGCCAATTTGAAAGGATCATCTTAGTAGCTACTGAAGTCACTAAAAATTATGGAGAAGTGTCAAAAGGAAAAGCTCCTCACGAAATGCCTTACTTGTCATTGCCTCCAGCTGAGTCTTTCTATACTAAACTGTGTACACACACACCACATACATACATACATACATACATATGTGCATGTATTCTTTCTCACTATCCCCCACCTATTTTATATCTGTCATCTATCTATCATCTGTCATCATCTATTTATCTATCATCTATCTATCTGTCAATCATTTATCTATGTATCTATAATCTATCGTCTCTATCTATGTATCTATCTGTCTTGTATTTGTGGAGCATCTATCCCCCCTCCCCCCACCCCCGCCTCCCCCTAGTGGTAAGCTGTCCACAAGGAAGCCCATCATTAGGCACACTGACCAAATCTCTGGCCTCTGTTCTTGGGCACCACAGTTAGGTGGAAAGCTGGGACTCACATTTATCAAAAGCATCATTTAAAGAACTCTTGTCAATTCTGTCCTGGGAGAGCCAGTATGAAGGGGTCATGGCCATGCAGGGCTTCATCACTCAATTGGGTCTGGGTTACACTGCAGAAGATGTGCCCAAGTAACCAATCAAGTCAAATCAAGACCTAGTCCAACACCAAGACTGAAGGAAACAACCCTGTAACGGCTGAGGTGTCCTGGGGAAGAGGAGCCAGAAAGCGTGAGGAGAGAAGCTGAAGGCTGGGGAGTTGGAGAGGTTGCATGAACTGTGGGTATTGTGTGAGACGGGGAGAGAAAAGACAAGGAAAAGAAAAGATGGCTGATTGCTTCTCTGCACACACGGTTTGCATGTGTGTTCTGCTGGCTGCTGTGTTTCTATTACAATGGGGGCTCCCCTGTGGCACAAATTATGTTCCTGCTTGAGGCAAGGGATCCCAGCTGGTTCCTGTGCTGTCCTGTGAAGCCCCTGAATCCAGGCCATCTGTGGCTGCCCACATGGGAGGACAGTCTTCAGGGTCTTAATTGTCAGAATGAAGATATTAACAAACAAACAAACTTTATTCTGACTTCTGAGTCTGCTATTCTTCCTAAACTAAGAAGATGTGACTGGATCGCCCAATGCAGGACAGGGGATACTGGAGGTCACGTATCTAAATTGACAAAGTCCAGAGACAGAGGGTTTCTTCTAATGGCAGAGTTCAATCTCTTGCCCACCACCCCCTGCCCCATCTAGCCCGACACTTGAGCTCATCCATGGGCACTCTTCCCACAAAACTACTGCTGGCACAGTCTACTTAGCAATGCCACCGTCTCCTGGTGGAGGAAGCACCTTTGCCACCACAGGCGATAGATGCTCAGTTGGAAATTACTGTTTTGTGTGACATTCCCCCCCATCTAGACCTGAAAACCAAATAGGAGCTGCCATCTGCTGAGATTGGCCCAGCTTGCTCATCCGACCCAGGATAGTCAAGAACTTCTTCCCAGGAGTTTTGCTTCATAATGAGCAGGGAGAGTGTCTCTTCTGTGGTCTGAGCCTGTGAAGCTGGAGCTGCAGCCGCAGGAGCCTACGTCTCCACTACGTGCAGCAGCCACTTTAACAGAAGGGAGTCAGCCTATAGAATGAGAAACAGTACAAAGAGGGAGGGACGGTCATAAGGGCCTTCGGACCTGGTTCCCCGGCATCCCCCAAGGCCACTTCCGTCCAAGCCTGAATGTCTGACTTCATGGTGGGTCTCTTTTTGGGTGAGGCTGCTCAGTTTTCTCATTTGGACGTGCACACTGAGAGCCCTAACGTGGAGGCCTTTCCTCGTTCAGTTGCTCTCAGGTAACTCAGCTCCAAAGCATTTTTGGTGCTTATAGGTCAGTTCTTCATAACTCTGTCCCTGCCTTTTCCTATGTGACTCCTGATGGCCTCTCCACTCGTATGCACCTAGCTCACCCTGCTGTTGTTCCAAGTACTGCCACCATCCAGCCTCCCCACCCCCAGCACCCAGGATGAGAATGACCTGCCACTGCCACTTAGCTTATCTCCTGTAACTCCATTCCCCTTCCCTCCATGTGTCTGCACATATGAGTACTTCTTCAGAAAGGCTCTAGGTTCCTTTGAGGGCAACGATCTCTTCACTCCAACTCCTGTTGCCTAGTATCACAATTCACACACGATAGGCCCTCCACAACTATTTGCTAAATGAATCAAATAAGAATTCCCATCTCTCTAGCAGGTCATTCCTGACTAGTGGGAAGAAAATGAGTAAATTCTCTTTCATCCTTTTGCTGGAGTAAATGGCACCTCTTGGACTTCCTTTGCCCTTAACAGTGTTCTTCCCTCTCCCTCTGTAGTTCAAGTTCATGTCCGCACTGTGTAGTCATAGCCCTGTGACGTGAGCCCTGGGTGGGATGGCGGGGTGGGGGCTCTGGTCTTCCCATGCCTGTCATCACCTGCTCTCTAGCCAACACACATACATTTACAATCTGACCTTACAGCCTGGTCTGGCCACTGCATGTGGCCCTTAAGGCAAGACACCTCTCCCGCTATAGAAATTTGGGGATCTCCTTATTACAGTATGTTATAGTATTTATATTAGATTCAACTCACTAGTAAGTTGATTATTGAACAAGTGCTTGTATGGCACTCACTAAATGCCAGACCCTGTTCTGAACACTTTATTAACTAGTTCTTCCTCATAACAACCTCACCAGGAAGATACAATCATTGCCGTCAGCCTCATTTTACGATGAGGAAACAGAGACACAAATGACTAAGGGACTTGCTCATGGTCACAATACGGTTGGTGGCTCACCTGGAAATTGAAATAGGCAGGCTGGTTCCAGAACCCGTATCCCAGCCCCTGGGCCTGCTGTCTCTCATGTGGTCAGGGCGGGGCCTACACTGCACATCTGTGTCCTCTGAGGCCCTTGCAGAACAGGAAGTCTCTCTGACCTGGCCTGCCTAGCAGTTTGCCTACATGTGCTTGATGTTTCTGAGCACACTGGTTCATTACTTATGGCTTGAATATAGGTTTATTTATGTTATTCTACGCAGTTAATTGTTCACATTGTAATCAACGCCAGTCCCAAAATTTGGCTCTTCAAAATACATTTTCAAACAACCTAGGAACCCTGCCAAGAATTAACTCTAATTACGCACCAGTTTTGAGTACTAGGGATGACTCAAAGGCAAAATGTGTATTATTTCAAATTATTAAACCAACAGTAAATAAAATGTGATTTTGCCCAAAAGAAAGATAAAATTGCATGTCTCTCTTCTCTTTTGGTTGCCCTTTCTAGGTATCTTGGATCACATGGGACAAGTCATGATCTCTCGACTTTTCCTTGAATTAAAATATCTTTTTCACCTGCCCATAAACCCCCACTTACTGTTCACCTTTGTGAGTTCACCTTCAATGAACAGAACAAACAAGCAAGCAAACAAACCAAAAAACACATGGGAGAGAGCTATTGATTTGATGCAGGGGTTATTCATAGTATAGTGATTGGGTACTTTTTGGAGCTAATGCTAGTTATCTCTGGGTATTTTTAAAACTGAATTACAGGAATATAGTATTTATAAATAGTGAGCATAAAAAATGAATGCATTCATCACAGCATGACCTCGTGTTGTCCTGGTGGCCTCTGCCTGCAGCTGCCCACTCCTGTGAGTAGTTAATTGGTTACCTGGTTGGGTTAAGTTGGTGCTCCTCAACCTCATCAGACCCAACATCTTATTTTAGCACAAATATTTTCAACCCCTTTCATGATCCTTAAATAAACTTCATAAATAATAAAACCTATGTACATTTTTCAAAAAAGAAATGTAATGCCTAATAACAATTAAAAAGGAAATAATAAAAAATTAATTTATAATGATATAATAACTATCGTAAAGTATAAATACTCTGGTAGTATTGAAATAGGAGAAGTAAAATTAACAGATGTTTGCACCTAATATATGGTCACCATAATGCAATATGTAAGTAATATGGAATACATGATATATGTAAGAACAATATAAACTGATGCAGATGCTGTACTGGTGATTCAAAGACCATGAACAGCATTGCAGACAATAATATGATTTTCCAAAATTAGAAACAAATGGCAAACTTCCTAAGTAATAATGTATAATCTTCCCTCAGTTTATAAGGTATTCATGCACCTAGAAAATTTATCAGTTATTCAAATAATACAAGCTTCATTGTGCTTATTCATAAATGCAGTTAGCAGCTAGGCTCTGAGGAGTATAAGCAGGTTTTCACCTAAGTAACTGTGCAGCAAGACATTCAAAACTTTGCAAGACACAGGGACATTTTTTGTTGTGTAGAGTTGTCCTGAGCACTGCTCCATGCTAGCCTTCCTGCCCTACCTTCCAAATGCCACTCACATCCTGCAATCGTTGTGTGAGTTAAAAGCAACTGCCGAATTTCTGTAAATACCCTCTGTTGGGTGATTCCCCCTGAACCCCCACTGCACTGATGACCACTCAGTTAATGCCTAGTGTTAGATTTGGCTCCACATGATTATGCTAATTTATTCTCCTGACTTTTTGTAGTCCTTGAAGACCAAAGGTGTGTCTACCATAAAATCCTCGCTAACTGGGTTATTGGGGTGGTAGAATTGAGTTATATGTGAAGACTCTAAATTCCACAAGAGCAAGGGCTCAGTTCATCCAGCGTGCAAAATAGCTAGACCTGGCTTTATTAAGTCTTGCTTAAATGAGTAAATAATTTGGTGGTTGGACATCTGGGTTAATGAAAAGATATCTACTATTTGAAAGAAATAGTTTTGTTGTCGTCTAGTACATTGAAACAATATCAAGACGCTCGTTAGGATCTTAAGGATTATTTTTGAAGTACCATTTCAATTATTTCTGTTTGAATAATGAGTGACATTAAAATGTTTGCAAACACCTGGAAGCAGGCAAAGACCCAGAATGAGTGGTTGACTTGAATGAGTTTTGCTTCACTTTCACAGTGGTCTATGAGGCAGCTATTAGTAACCCTGTTTTTACAAGTGATGAATTGCACTCAACAAGACAAATCTGACAGTTGGTTCAACAGCAGAACAAGGTTTGACCCTGAACTGTATGAGTCCAGAGGCTTCATCTCTCTCTTAAGTGAGGCAAAGCTGGGCTTCTGTGAAGTCGTCTGAAGGACTGTGAGTTATGGACATGCGAGGTCCACCTTAATATAGTTTTCCTCCACGTGTAGTTCCAATTGCCATGTTTATTAAATCCCACTTTTCTAGTGGTTCGGTCATTTTGACATTGATCCTAATCTTGCTTAGGTTCCAGCGTTCAAGGTCTTACATAAAGTCACAGTCCTGAAATTCTTGAGGACAGGGACAAGGTCCTCATTGTCTTTGGGTCCGGGGGAACCTAGCATGGTACCTGGCACAAACGGATGTTTGGGGAGTGTTTGTTAATGGAATGATGTTTCTCCCTTTAGGCCTTGGCCTTACACAATATTTCAGCGAGGCTTTGACCTGGTTTTGGGAGAACAGCCTTCTGATAAAATATTCAGGTAAGTGGTTGTCTAGGGACTTGCTTATGTATGTCTGCAAGCCCCATGCCATGTTTCCCAGTGAACTTCCTTTCCTAGTGATAAAGTGCAAAATGGCAAATGTGATCAGTTGTTTTGCCACCTTATAACAAAAAAACAAAAACAGAAAAAGTAAAACAAACAAAAAAAACGCTTGCCCTCCAACCATGCCCATTGGCAGTGTGAACAGCTTTGAGGTCACACAGATGCTCTTTGGTCCCGGCTTTCTTCCTTGTCTGCTCTGTGAATCCAAGTAATTCACTCAACCTCTTGGAGCCCCGAGTTTGCACATTTTTTAAATGGGGCTACATTACATGCCTAGCTCTGTCGTTGTGAGGAATATATGAGATAATGGAGAGCCCCTGGCACAGAAACTGGCACAGAGCAGACAATTAATGTCACTTTCTGCCTCTCTATTGTGCATCTAATTTCCACTTTCCTCATACAGCCTTGCGTTGTTCAAATGAATCTCTTTCCCCGTCTCCTCTTTTCCTCAGCTCCACTTCATTATCGTTTCTTTTCATCTACCACCCACCTGATCAAATTGGATGTTTCTAGTCCCTCCCAAATTTCTACCTTCATACCTGGAAAGAGCACATATTAGAAACGCCAACAAGCAGAGGAAGAATTTGGGTGCTGGCCACAAACGATTGGGTTTTCATAACGTTTGATTCACACCGGGCCTTAGCTAACACACGTGTATGTCCAAACTGACATCTTATCACCCATTTCATTTTGTCAATCTGTCCTTCACTTAACATGCATCTGCTGAGCACCTGCTAAGGGCCAGAGACTGTGCTTGGCCTGGCAGTGTGGACATGAATACACCTCCCTCCAGGAGGGAACCCTCTGGTGGAGGAAGCGCGTAGTCCCGCAGGAGCATCTGCGATGCGCTAAGCTGCTGCGTGGCACTGTGGGGGAACGGTGAGCAGTGTGGGCAAACGGAAAGCTTGCTTGCTTTTCGCTGCACTGGGCGGTGTGCCAAGTCTCACATTCCCACTGCTGCCTTTCAGACTCCTTCCTCAGACCCTCCCTGTCAGCCGGCCCTGGCCTAGGTGTTCATTTTGCTCCTGCATTTGATCCTGGAGCTGATTTCTCTGCTTCAACTCCTGCTCCTCCCTGCTCGCTGGGGAAGGACTGGGCTTGGCCCTGCAGAGATCTCCTAAGGCATGCTCTTAGCAAGAGTGCAGATTTACAGAACTGCTTCCTTGCCGGGCCCTTCTCTCTCCTGATTGTCTCTCGCGGGGCAGGCTGAGTCCTATTCGTGGCATTGGCCGCAGGCTGCTTTTGAGGATTTGTGCTACAGGACATGTCAGCTATATTCTTTAGACTATGACTTGGGCATTTAAACCTTCCAACAATGATTTATCATTTGGGTGGCTTTTTTTTTTTTTTCAACTTCTGATCTGCTAGGACCTTTGAAGGAATATAAAGATAAGGCAGATGGAGAGCCCCGTGGGGTTGACTGATTAACATGAATAAGTTCCCTCTCCCCTGAAAGTCAGAAACCAAAACTATGAAAAACAAGGACCCTAATGAAATTTCTGTCAGAGCAGAACTTGCACAAAAACTGTGTCTCCACTGCCACCTGCACCATTTACGCTTCTCAAGTTTGTTAACTGCCACCTGGAAGTGACAGCCTAGTGCTACAGAAGGGATCCGTGAAGTTCAACTCATCTCAGGAGCCCATGTGTTAACCAATAAGTGATTGATCATTTTGTTCCGTAACATGACAATAACTAATCTCTCAGATGAAAGCAACGGGCCATGATTTCCTAATTTCAGGTCTTAATAACTTTAATCAAAACCAGTCTGGGATCTGAGTCACCCAGCTGGTAATGGCCACTCTGGAAAACACTATGACCTGGTCAGTGACTGTAACTTCTTAAAGAAGCTAATGACTGTTTGCTTGCTACTTTGCTCACTGGTGAGTGAGTAAGTGTTCTGATGAATTCCAAGCCACTGCACATTTCCCTGGACTATGGGATAAAATTTAAATTTTGACATTCAAATCTTTCCACAGTTGAATGCCAATGTCTACCTCCCTTTTAATAATCTGCTCTTCTTCTATAGAATCTTCCCTTCCTAGTCAAATCTGTCTTCTGCACCCAAACGTGAATATTTCTCACTCTGCACATTGGCCCATACTTTTTTCTCTACAAAGAATGCATATCCACTTTCTAATATAAACACTACCCATTTTCATGGTCCACACCACATCTCAGCTAAAGTCAATGTCTGTTGAGCACGTACGATTCTAAAGCACTATTTTAGATGTTGTATTTATAACCGAACAAATATGACCAAGAAAATCCCAGGCTTTAAGTAATTTACAGTCTCATCCAAGAGTTGTTCTCCAACCTTGGCCCTCCATGAGAATCCCCATTGTGCTTTGAGACTGACCAGTGGTCTGACCCAGCACTAACCAACTCATTTGAAAGTTCTGGGAGGTGGGATCAATGCATAAGTCTCTTTTTAAAAGCACCAGAGTAGGGAATTCCCTGATGGTGTAGTGGCTTAAGGCTTCGGCGTTGGTGCTGTCAGCGCTACGACCTGGGTTCAATTCCCAGTCAGGGAGCTACCCACAAAGCAAATAAATAAATAAATAAATAAATAAAATAAAAATAAAAGCACCAGAGTGATTCTATCCTGTACCCAGGATTGAGAAATGCTGCTCTGATGTGTCTCTAATCCACTGTACCAATCCACAATGACTTCCACCTTCAAATGTCTATAACCTGATACTGTGGTATTTATTTGCTAATCATATTACTTTATATTTATTTTTAATTTGCCTATTTGTTTCCCCAATGAAACAGTTGTCTTCTTGAGGTTAGGAATAGTAACCTATATGGCTTGAAATAGTTAATATATAATACAGAATTTTGAACACTGTAGGTCTTCAACAAATATCTATAGATGATTATTTCAGGGGTTTCCTAAAGACCTGAAACCAGATCAGGAAAAGACCCGATATTCAGCCTAACCTTGGTAATCTGCAATCCCAAAGAATGTGGGAAGAGTCCAAGCTAGACTCAGAGGGTCCAAAGGAAGAAGACTGAGTTTTCTCACAAAACCCAGTCTAGTGCCAGGGATGTCCTCTCCACTGTGACTCGGATCACTTTATTCCACTAGACCCTCTGGTGACAGGAATTGCCCCATTGACTCATCTCTCGAAGTCCTTTCTTTTAGTGTGTACCTGCAACTCAGGGGACAATAACTTCTCCTGGAATGGCCTGCTCTGGGAAAGAGTGGAGATGCCAGACCAAGAGCTATTTGTCCATTTTCCCACATTCCATGCCATGCTCAGCCACAGTGAGAGCGCAGGCTTGTTCTGTTCACTGCTCTTTGGCAAGCATTTGCGTTTGAACAGAAGTTTCAAGTTGCACTTAACAGGGCCATGTACAGGACTCAGCCTACAGCTGAGCCATCAACCGCGATGGTCACTACCAGCTGTCACGAGAGGGGGCCCTGCTCCGGAGAGCGTTCCAGATGCTCACCCAGCTTCTCTTTGCTGGCTTTTTGAAGTTGTTCCTGCCAAATCTGCATGAATGAGGGACAGATGAGATTTCAGAACACAGCCTTTCTCTGACAGTTTGTTCTATATTTGGTTTTTGGAGTTAGTAGATTTTGCAGATAAAAGAAAATGTTGTAACTTCATAGGCCTGAGCCAGCATGGGCTGTAAAGCTGCTGTGAGGCACACGTGAGCGTCGGACCATCCCCGTCGTCCCCACTTACAGAGAGGTGACCTTGGAGAGGCTGCTAAACTTCTTAAAAAATTAGTAGAAAAATGTGTAAAATGGGGCCAAGTGACCAACCTCAGAGGGTTGTTGCGAAGGTCAATGAGGCAGCTCTACAAAACACCTGCCCCTTTGAGAGTTCTCAGTGAAGGTTGGTTCTCACCCTACCTCTGACTTTGACCTGCCAGAGATAGGAGATGACGCTTCTTCTTATTAACTTGGTACAATGTTATGTCTCAGAAGCTGCTGTGCACCTTGAAAATCCTTGCAACATCAAACCTGGATCCATCCTGACCATTAAATCGATTCAAACCCAGAGGTTAACCCAACTCCTGCTCTAAAGGAAGGGTAATCTTCACCACCGCTTCTACCTTTAAATTTGAAATTCGATTCTATCCCCCAGTAGCCTGTGCAAACTAGAAAACAATATATTTATTGATCAGTCAATTAATATTTATGGAGTGACCTTGGGCCAGAAGTTGTGTCAGGCAGTGAAGATACGAAGATGACAAAGCACTGTCCTCTGCCATGCAAGAGAACACATCCTTCTGAGAGGCGATGGACACACGAGAAGACGGGCAAGATTCATCATCTGTGTGCACAGCACGGAAGAGGAGCGGAGGTCCTGGAGGGCTTTCCGGAAGGGGCGGGACCTTCCCTGAATCTGAAATGAGTGGGACTCCAGCAGAAAGGGAAGACAATTCAGAAAGAGGGAAAATTAGGAGGAAAGGCAAAGAGGTGAGACAGGGCCACTTTAAGAACTAGAGTCAGATTGCACTGTAGGAGCACAAAATGTGACATCTTTGCAGATGTGACCTTCGTTCTGGGGGCCCGGTGTGTCATCAAACAGTGTCATTTGTGGAAAGATGTGGTTTGCTTTGCCCTTCCAAATATTACTGCCTGCGGAGGAGGAAGGGAAAAGTGAGATCCATGAACATGGGTCTCTCTCTTCCCCAGGAAACATCCACTGTCAGAAATGTGCTACCACTGCCACCCGTTTCCCAAAATCTGTTACATAAATTGTAAGCCACAGGTTACAGATTTGTTGCCATGCATCAATGCAAAGCTTCTCGTTTTAAAACCAAAATAGAAGAAAGAAGTCTTCTAGGTCCAAATAAACCCCCTCCTCCTGATGCCATTCAGACTTGTGCATATTCTCTCTGATACAGTTCATGATGTATAATATTACTGGTGCCCCCACCGAAGGCTGCTATTGTAAGCTGTTAGCTCAGGAAAGGCCATTACAAAAGGCAAAGTGAACAGAAACCTTGCACGTTGTTGCCTCCAACCCACATTTATCCTTAAGTCTCAGATTTCAGGCACCTTGGGACAATCACTTGCTCTGAATGTGGGCTCCTTAATCTTGCCAGATGGATGTGTGTGTGTGTGTGCATGCGTGTGCATGTGCACATGTGTGTGCGTGTGTGAGCGTGCACGCACACGTGTGTGTGTGTGTGTAAACTGGCCATCATGCCTTCAATTTTGCCAGGTGCTCCACACAAGAATGAAGTGATAGGCCTCCTCTTTTGTCCTCCAGCAATGGGCTTCCTCACCTGGTGCAGACCCTCCCCTGCACAGACCTAGCTCCCCCGCCCCCACCGCCCTCCCGGCCCTGGCCTGACATCCATGTGGGTGGGAGGAGCTGAGTGCCTCAGAGCTGCTTAATTCAGAGGTTTGCCCAGCGGGTCAGAGAAGTAGGGCACCAAGACCAAGGGTGGGAATGGGGGGAAATAATCTCCCATATCCTGGCCACCTCCCACCTGCTCAGTGGTGTTGCCTCTCCCCTGGGCACCTGTCTTCTCTCTTTTCAGCCACTCTTGTGACTAGGGCTGTCATTCAGGGAATCCCGTGGCTGCTTGTAACTCATGGGCCTTGGTCAGTGGGTATGCATTATAGGGAGGGTACATTTCTCATGAAAGATCTTAAGACCTCAATCCAGTTTCCTAGCCTCTTGGGTCACCCGGGGAGTGACAAGGGAGCGTGTTGGGGTAAGGGAGAGAACAGAGCAGGATTCTGAAACGGTCCTGTGACCAGCATGCTAATGGAGCCTGTGCTGGGCCTGGTTTAATTGTATGCATCCTTCCATTGTTCCTCCCTCCACATCAAGTTGGAAGGGGACCCAGACTGCCACAGCCTTGTGATATCCCACCCACACTGGCTTTTATCCCAGAGACTATTTTTGACTGTGAACACAGAGCATTTGAATGCCTTTGAAATAAAATGAATGAATAAATAAACAAATAACCTCTCATGGTTTCCTTAAGCTCTCCCTTGAAATGCTGATTGATTCTTTTATTCCTTTTAGTTCTTGTTATGAAAATGAAAAAAATCTTCCCTGTCTCCCTGGGGTTAAGGCCATTAGTGGAGGGTGGGGGTAGGAGGCTGGAGAGTAGGGCTGGGCCTGCCTCCTTGCTGGCTTGTCTCCTCTTTGGAGGCTCCTGGCTTCACGCGTTTCTGCCCCATCACATCGAAGCCAGAAAGAGGAGCTTTTCTCCTTCCTTTTCCTTGGTAGGACTCCTCCAGGCATGGAGAGAAACCGTCCCTACCGCTGTGCATGTGCAAACCGAGGCATCAGGATGGTGTGAGGCCGGCCCGTCTCTTGTTAAAATGCTTCCAGTTATGTCGGACTTAAACTAGGGAAAGCCCAGCTTCAAATCTGAAGGAAACTGGAACTCAGTTTTGTCTGACTTGATAAAAACCACTTCTAGCAGCTGATGAGTGGGTGCCGTATCAGTTCTCCAACTGTCTGCACACGTGAGCAGGAGGAGGCCTGTCTGCCTCCCTCCGACTCATCGTCACATCCACCAAGTGGCAGTGAGCTCTCCTTTCTGCTGAGGACTCTGAGGGAGAGAAGGAAGCAGCTGGTGGTGGAATGGTGGGTCTTCCCGATGGCGGGTTATCCCCCTGTCCTAACCAGCTCGTCTTGGGTATCCCTGCAGATTCACCTACACCCTTGGGGAGGGCATGTGGCTGCCCCTCAGCAAGAGCTTTGTTATCCCACCGGCTGAACTGGCCATCAATCCATCCGCGAAGTGTAAGACAGACATGACAGTGATGGAAGACGCTGTGGAGGTCAGGTGAGTCTGGCCTCAGGGTGCTGAGCCACGCTTGGCTTGGGAGGCTGAAACTGCCTGAAGGTCCCAAGAGCTGGGAAAGGAAGCCCAGCAAGCTGAAAGCAGACTGCCTTCAAATTCCCCAGCTTCAGTGCTGGGGTCTATTCTGTCTTGGTCACCATGGCACACCCAAGGCCATACACTAGGAGACAACATAAAATGCGTGAGCTCTTCCCACTTCCCCTGGGGCTGACAGGCAACATGTTGATTTCCTAGCCCAGGCTTAGACCTCCTTCTTAGCCAGGCATTACAGCCTTGGCTCAATTCTCAGATATGGAGAATGCCTGTAATTTGTTCATTCAGGGCTCAGAGTATGGTCGGTCTTGGATTTTTGTAAGAGAGAGTGAGACATGATCTGGCTGGCCAGGGGGGAACATGCAATGCAATGCTTCTTGTTGCACCTAGAGTCACCTTGATGCCTCCCACTTGCCCTGTTCTCCCCTCAGAGAAGAGCTGATGACCTCATCCTCCTTCGACAGCCTGGAGGTCCTCTTAGATTCCTTTGGGCCAGTGCGTGACTGCGGCAAGGACAATGGCGGCTGTAGTAAGAACTTCCGCTGCATCTCAGATCGCAAGCTGGACTCCACTGGCTGTGTGGTATGTTGGCCCTGTCAAGCTTATAAGCGGGGGAAGGGAGTCCCCCAGGACGAGACACAACGCAGACATATGATGAAAGTGTACTGTGAATAGAAGAGAGGGCCAAGAGTGATCCATCCACTTGTAACTACCGTCTAGTCTGAATTATGAATTTTCTCTTGACAGAGATGAGAAGCTAATCACCAGTCAGTTAATCAAGAAGTAATTATGGAGCACCTACTAGATGACCTACAGCTATTCAGGGGAAATTTCATGAACTATATAGCATGATTCTTTCTTTCCAGTTTTCCAGTCTAGTTGGTGAGGGATGCCCCCAAACAGTTTGAGGATTAATTACCTGTTTAATAAAATGATATTAACTCTAATAAGAAATAGACTGTATTTACTCTAATAGGAAATTCTAAAAACAAAAACAAACAAAAAAACACCTTAGGTTTGTCTGGAGTCAAATTACATTGACCGTAATAGGAAATGGTAGCATAAACCTATCTAGGGCCGTGATGGACGAAGCGAGTTATGCCAAGAATGGTGGAGAGAACAAATGTCCCCTTTGAGACCATGGCAATGAACTCCTACTTCACCAAATGTGGTTTTCTACTTTGTTATTGGCTATATGGACTTTGGCTACATGTAAAATATGTGATGCTGTGAACTGGGAAGACCCTTTGGGCTGGAGTGGACCAAGATAGCTCCCGTGCCATGGATGTGAAGAACGGTTGAACCACGCAGGTAGATGGAGGCAGGAGCTGGTGAAGCCATCAGCTGCTGGTGCCTGTATATTATTGGTCAACATTCACGCCCATCAACACTGGTGTCTGTGTCCAGCCCTTTCTTCTTTTAAGGGCAGAATGAGGCAGTCCTCACAGAGAGGAGAGGGAATGGGGCAGGAAAGGAAGGCAGCAAAACCACACACAAGTGGGCATAAAGGAGAGGGAGAGCCCATCCACCGAGGGATGTGGTTCTGCAGTGTTTCCCGGGCCGGACTGGAAGCTTCCAGATCGTCTTCCTTCTCACCTGACAGATGTGGTCTTATTAGGAGACCCGGAACAGGGGCAAGCTGTGAGGCTGCTGGGTTGACTCCACTGTTCACACCCCTCTTGCCCATCCCTGAGCACCTGCTCTGGGCTGGGAGCCATTCGCCATCAGGGGTGGAGAAGTACCTGCTGTCTGGGACGGGGCTTGCTCAACCCTCAGGCCTCCTAGGCTTTCAGGGTGAGGCCGCAGTTGACAGGAGCCTGATTCATCTGAGAAGGGAGAGAAAATGAAGAAAAGGGAGAGAAAAAGGGCTAGGGGCAGGTAGGGAAGGAGGAGTAGCCCCCAGAGAGGACTCGGGAAAGTCTAAAGAAAGTGCTCTTTAGGCCCAGGCTTGCAAAGGCGGCCGGGCAGTAAGCTGACGCTCCCCGGCCTTTGGTCCATTTGAGATGTCTTAAGCAATGAGCTTCCCAGTGGGTCCCCCAGGAGACCACTTCACTGTCTAAAGGAGCTCCCAGCTGGGACACCTTTTCTTTTTATTTATTTATTTATTTATTTTAACCATTCAGCCTGTGTGTCTTCATCCAGATTTCAACCTGTCGTTTTACGTTATTCTCTCGGGTCTTTCTAAGTATTGAAACGATGTTCGTGCACACGTGTGAACACCCTTCATCATCCCCCTCCCGCCAGGCCACCCACTATGAGCTTGAGCATGCTCAGACACTCACACACATGCACACAGATATACTCCCCACCTCTTCCCACCACTTTGCTCCTCTCCTGAGACCCTAAGGGCTCGCCTGTCCAAAGACTTCTGTTGGTGGCCCTAGCTCCTTTTACTTGGCATGTCGCGGTGCTGATGTAGTTTTTACTGTAACCCTGGGATCTGTGGGATGGAGCTAGCACAAATAGTTGCGATGAATATGCATTTGCTGTAGCAATTGGAGCCACTGCAGAAAGGCACCCAATTATACCAGTGCCTGGTATTTGCATAGTACTTTGAAGTCACTGGTCCACATGGTTCTTGGAGGGAGGACGGGGCCAAGCTGAGTGCCAGGCCCTTCAATTGACTGTTTTTCTTTGGCTTTGAAGCACATGACCCCGACTCAGGAGGACTGATGGGTTGAGAGCTCATGTGCCACGTCATGATTTTTGGATCCTACAGAGAAGTACATGACGGACCTTCTTTGAGCTGACCTGACTGGCCTGGGCATCAGTACTATCCCAAAGCCCTGGCATATAGCAGAGCAATCCTGTGTCATCTGGAGGTGGACCAGGGACAGAGGCATCAGCTGATCAATGGCCTTTCCTGTCTCAGGAACCCCGACATTCATTGTTTGGGCGCTGCACTGAGAGACTTCCCAGGAAAGGCATACTTTTGTGGAAAGAGAAAGAGATGAGGAGCTCAGAGCACCCTGGACCTTAAGGAACTTGGGAGCTGGGTGGAGATGTGGGATGACAGAGCATACCTCGCTTTCCCTGTGGAGGGCATGGCAGATGGGTGGGGTTGGGCCACTCAACCTTCCTTCTTCCTAGGAAGGTGGCACACGTGTCTCAGTTATGCTTGGACCCCCACAGGGTTAATTGCTATGCAGTTAATTTCCCTATTGTTTACACAGTCTCCAAGGACAGGAAACAAATACCCGTGAAAGGCACAGAGCTGCACAAGCCACAGTCACTCCATTCCAAATCCGACAGCTCGCCAAAAGCGGGGATTGAGGAACTTTGGGGCGGGTTCCCAGAGCAGAGGTCAGTGCCCACTGCTAACTTTCCACCCACCATCCTTACTGGGCAGGGCAGGAGCAGCAGTCCCTACCTGAAATGCACAGAGCGGTGGCTCTCTGTCCCGTGGAGCCCCATAGGGTCCAGCGAAGTCAGTGCATCAGTGTCCTGTTGCTGCTGTAACAAATGGCTGCAGGTTTAATGGCCTAAAACAGCACTCATTTATGACGTTACGGCTCTGTATGTGAGAATCCAATGTGGTGTCCCTGGTCTAGGTGTCAGGGCTCCTTTCTGGAGACTCTAGGCCAGAATCCATTACTTTGCTTTTGCAGCTTCTAGAGGCTGCCCTTTGTTTGTTTGTTTGTTTGTTTGTTTGTTTGTTTGTTTTGGTTGGTGGTCCCCTTCTTCCATCTCTTGCATTTTTCTGACATTCTTCTCTAGCACATCCTTTCTGTCTTCTCTCTTGCTTCTACTTTCGATTCTCACGATTGATTACATTGGACTCACCTTGGTAATTCGGGGGGATCTTCCCATTTTAAGAGCCTTCACTTGATTGGCAAAGCCCCTCTTGTCAAATATCAGGTGATATGTCCAGAGGTTCCGGGGTTATGTTGCAGACATCCTTGGGGGGCCATCGGTGGGAGATGGCCCTGGGGATTGGGGTAGACTAGGCAGGGCTCTAGTCTGGCCGCTCTCTCCAACCAGGGCACCCTTACTCTCCTCGAGCCTACCTATGGAGGTTTAACTCTTAGGCAACTTTGTCTGAAAGTTTGGAAACAGTTTCCAATTCTATAAAACAATGGAATGCCCACACTCTACTGCTCCTTTCTCATCTTCACACTCACCCTGAAAGTGGCCTCCCAAACTCTTTTGCTTTGTGACATGTCTGCATGTGCTTAGGTGAGTGGACTGTGACCTTGGAAGGCAGAGAGCCGTCCAGCTCTCTCGTGTTGAATACCTGACTCTCCCTGCCACAGCATGCTGCTCTAATGAGCTTTGAATTACTCAGTGACCCTGCCGCCCTCTGTCCACATGCTGCCTGCAGTGGTTTCCCACCAAATGTGTCCTTTCGCCTCCACTGGAGCGCAGATGTGCAGAAGCCATTACAGACAGCCCTCTGTCTTTTTCTCTGGAAGCGGAAGAGTATTCCTCAGGAGCTTTTGGAGACAAGGGGCCAGGGAGCTGAAATGCAACTCTAATCCCATCAAACTTTTCTCCTTTGGAGCAGTCCCGATGGCTTAGGCTTACCGTCTCAGAGTCCCTGAAAAATTCGGGAACTCATTATCTGTGAAAGGAATAAAACCATCAGACTGTAAAAGAGGACCTGCTTTGAGCAGGAATTACGGCTGCGTGTTTCATGAATCACCCATGTAAGGTGAGGCAGGCTCAAGTGCAAGAAGTCGTCCCTCTCCTCCCAGGGCCTGTGTCCCCCCTCATCCTCCGGCTAACGGAGCATCCCCCTCACAATCTGGAACAGAGGTGTGTGTCTCCGGCTTGGCAACATTTGACTAGACCCCTAAGTAATCGATCAACCAAAAATCATTGGTACGAAAAAGAGGGGAAAGGCAGTGAAGAAAAGGGATCAAATGGAGAAAATCATTTTAATCTCATTAGCAAATTATGCCTTAGACCAGTAATAAGTCAAGAAGCTGTGAGCAACTCATGAAAGATGATTAACCTTGTGTGTTTTAGGGGTCACTGAAATTTGAGCTCATTTATTAGACCTTCTTGATGGGGGAGGGCTGTCACTATAATACATGGAATTTTCTTCTCAAGCCTGTAGTTGATAAAGGCTCTGGGGCTGCTAATTGTAACCTATGCAAAGAGAGGCTAATGTATGACCTTGAGGCTCAATCCTGAGCAAACAGTTCTCTTTTAAAGAACAAGTACAGGGATTGTCCACGTGCCAGGAGAAGACATGGCCAGCACTTGCCACGAGACAATGCAGGCTGCCGTGGAGGCAGGGTTTCTCTCTGGGCACCTGGGCTCTGGCTGCAGACTTCTAGGAAGAGGGCGGGGTTTGGAGCCTGCAGTTTCTTTGTATATAGATAGAGACTTCGTAGAGTCCAGAATGTGAGCACAAAACGCAAGGAACATTTAGGCAAAAACAAATTTATACCATGGGACACTTGATTGATGAGACTTTTAGGGAGGATGTTTGTTCTGGTTCAACAGGGTTAGACGAAAACCCTATTTTTGGTTTCAGCTTTGGTTTCTGGAACTCTTTCAAAAATGTTTTACTTCGAACTGCAGCCCAAGTAAGTTACAGATAATTGCATCTTTTTCAGTGGTTGAGGATCTTGTTGTGCCTTCAAGGTCATCAGTCTGGACAGTTTGCAGTGTTTTGTCCTATAAATATATTTATCCATAATGTGTGTGTTGGGGGAGGGGAGCAAGAAGGGTGGGTAGAATGAATGAGAATATTAGGCTTAAGCTACAAATCCATAATTGATTTCAGAATGTACTACGAAGGCTGCTTAAAACAATCAGATAAACGAACCACAAATCTGCAGGATCGCTTTACTTTGCTGACACACTGAGTTTATTTCTTTAGGGATTCCAGTGAACCCAGCTTTTCTCACACTCGAGAGCAGCATGACAGTGTGGAAGGGACACATGTGAGCTTTGGGGTCAGGCAGATCTAGGTTAAAAGTCTGAGTCTATCATTTTCCACCTCGGTGACCTTAAACAAGTTATTACTTAACTTTTCTAAGTTGGCTGTTCTGTAAAATGACAGAAAAACAGTCTACCTGTGTTGTTGGGATTAAAGATAATATATGTAGATTGTTCTGTATATAGAATTGCTTAGTTCCTGACAGCTGTTATTATATTTAGCTTTGCTTACAAGGAAAAAACAACAACAACAAAAAACAACCCAAGGCAGCCAACTCTGTCTTCTCTCCAATTCTAAGAATGTGTAAATACCAGGGGGTCCAGTTTGGCCCCCAAATGTCCTCTAGACATCAGGGTCAGGGAAGGTGTGGATATGACCCAGTTCGGAATTCTGGAACAAATCCTGCTCTGGCTTCATTTGGTGACGTCTTTGTCAAAAATCATGCTGGATCAGACCCCTAGCTGGTGACTGAGATAGCGAAGCTGATATAAGCATGGAGACCACAGGGGGTGGGACTCACGGGAGGACTGGCCCTGTCTCTACCTCGATGGTGCCTCTCAAAGAGGAGAAAAAACAGAAGAAGAATGAATTCATGGTACCCAGTGCAGCCCATGGAATTCCGACCCGGTTCTGTGTTTCAGGGCCCACATCATCCATGCCTGGGCGGCCTGCCGGGGGCGAGGCCACTTCTGGTGGCACATCTGGCCTAACAGCTGGGTGGCCAAGGAAGTGGATGGGTGAGGGGCTAACAAAAGGTGGGGTGCAATCCTCAGCTGCCTCATTTGCTTGTTTACCATCCTCTGGAACATCTGGGTTTGCATAGCATGAGGAGCCCTTGGAAGCTTCTTTAAATGCTGTCGCCTCCCAGCACTCCAGCTGGCTTCTGGGGGAGAGAGGAGATGGACGGGGCTGGGAGCCTGGCAGGCCCACGGGGGGCCATTTGTTTGGGGAACTGCAGAATTAGTGTCAGCAAACACTGCACATCCTGCTGCGAGCCTCTACTGGGAAGGGAGGTGGGGGTGGGGAAAGAGGGGTGTCAGAGGCACACCTGCGGCAGCTCTGGCTTCAAGGCCAAGGTGCTTGGCAGCAGAAAGAGGCAGCCAGGCAGCAGGACAGGAGGGGAGGTGTTTAACACTGTTCTACCAAGTTCTGAGAGTTCTTTTTGGCTAGTTTTCATTTCAGAGGAGGCTGTGAACAGGTCGGATCTAGACAGACCCCAGCTCTGCCCCGTATCAGTGCTTGGGGCAAGTTCTCTGCCCCCTTCCAGCCTGCTGGAACGACTCAGCTGCAGTACCCGAGCACAGGCACAGACAGGGGGAACGGGACAGCAAAAAACAGCCCCTGCCTCTTAGAGGGAGTGCTGTGCGGTGGCAGGTTGATGCCTTAATTGGCAGTGTTAGTGGCTTCCACGTGGATTAAATGAGGATAATACAGGGTGCTGGGAGATGAAGTACATTGCAGCATGTAGCATGGCGTCCAGCTCCTAGCAAGTGTTGGACAAACAGTGACTGTCAGGTGAGAGACGGGTCTTGGGGCTGACGGAGCCTCTGAGCCGTGGATTCCCTCCGCAGCCTGCCGGGCTCCAGTGCGGTCCTGCCGTGACCCGCAGTGCGCTCGGGACAGAGCTCTCTGTGCCTTCGTGGTTTCTTCACAAATGGGGACGTAAAATGGGGCTGATCACGCTGCTCACCTGGGGGGTGGGGTGTTGTGAGGGTTAACTGAGTTAGAGGGAGGAGGGACACACTGCCAGGTGTGTGATGGGGGCTGTGGGGGTCACTCCCACTGCTCCCCAAGCCCCACTGCTCCCCAAGCCCCTTTGGTTTCCCCAGATTCTGGCTGACACAGCTTCCTGGATTATCTGCCTTCTTGGAGAGTTAACCTAGGAGGTGGCGGTGCAGAAAAGCTAATTGTTTCACATTAAGAGAGTTCAGGGCACTGGGATACAGCCCAAAGCCAAGTGCAGCACCCGTGGGCGCTGACGTCCGTGCCTCTTCCACCGGGTGTACTTGAGGTGGGAAGGTCATGGGTGCAGCCACTCCCACCAGGAGAGCAGTCAGACCTCCAAGGTCACAGAGAAAGTCCACTTTCTCCTTCCGGCTGAAGCCGTGGCTCCGTGCGTTCCCTCCCGCACTGGTTGGTGTCTGATACCAATTCTGACAAAGTGCTTTGGACATTTAAAAAAATCGTCCTATCAATACTAAGCTCAAACAGCAAGCCTCCCTTCCCGTAGCCCAAGGGAGTCTCTGCTAATGCATTTTGATTCCGGCCGGTCACTTCCACGCTTCCGCCCGCCGGAGGCTCGGCGGGGAGGCCGGCGCGCCACGCTGCCTTGCTACACGCTTCCTTCCAGCCTGTGTGAAGGAATCGGCTTTAATGCAAATGTGTGTGATCTGTGCCCAGAGAGAAGCGGCAATATGTCAAAAAGGTCACTTGCTTTTAAAGGAAGTCCAGCATCGTGGGAAATTTGTGCATTATTTGCCAATGTTAATGGGTTCAAGGCTGAGCACTAAAAACGGGTGTCAGTGGCTGCACTCCAGTTTCCAGAGAACCCGGTCCCCTAATTCACCCGCCTGTGTGGATGCTTTCTGGTTGCACCAGTGCCCATCGGGACTCAGCCCCATGAAGGACAGCTCGGGCTGCTATGACCGCCACATCGGGGTGGACTGCTCGGACGGCTTCAACGGCGGCTGCGAGCAGCTGTGCCTCCAGCAGATGGCGCCCTTCCCGGACGAGCCCGCCTTGTACAACATCCTCATGTTCTGCGGGTGAGTTAAGCTGCCGTGCGGCCAGCAGATGTCCCGGGCTGGGGGACCTTCAGTGCCCAAACCGGGAACATAAATCTGAATGAAGTGGTCACCCCAGTCAGCCCTTGGGCTCTAAGAAAGAGCCTGTAGAACTGGAAGAGGGGTGCTTTGAAAGTCAGGGTGGGGAGGACCCCTAGGGAAAGTCTAGACCCAGGGGGGAGGAAGCTGACCACAGTCATTGCCCGCTGTCACCAGAATTGTCCAAACTGTGCCTTGTGGAACAAATGCTTGGGGGAGATTGTGAAAAAGTAATCACCGATCACAGAAGGGAGGGGGTAATCTCTGGAGGAGGAAGCATAATTAAATTCTGTCCCCAAAGTCCCAGCATTTTGTGCAGCCACCCTCCCTCAGACATAGAAATACCTCGGTGCAGACAGCCCATGGCTGTGGACCAGGCTGTCACCTGCCTCCTTTCATTTAAGAGGACAGGACAGGCCGTGCCACCCCATCTTCCAGATGAGAAAACTAAGGTCCCCTGAGCTTCATGGACCCCCTCAAGACGGGGGAGTTGGTGAGTGGGAAGATTAGAATTCAGGTCCTCCCTGGTTTTTCTTTTTTTAATTCTGTGGTTCCCTCCATATTTTAATTTATACCACTGACTGGAATTATATTTAAAGATATTTTCATATTGTATTTATAAAGTAAATAGAGATTTGGCCCATCCGTCTCTACCCCTAGTTTGCTTGTCTGTCCTTCACTCCCCTCTCCTTCCTCCCTCCCTCCTCCCTTTCCCCTCCCCCTTCCCCACCTCCCACCCACTTTCTGCCTGTTGGAAGAGTACTTATTTTTTGCCACATACCCTGTTGCCCACTGGACTGCACAGATGAATAATGTGTAGTTCTTGCCCTCAAGGAACTCACCATCTAATAGCCTGCGGTCAAAATCAATGTTTATAATAATAAAACTATGCTGGGCTGTTGCTACAAGCCATTTCCTGCTTGAATAATCATGAAAAGATCATTCAGTGGAGTAGGAATGTTATTTTATTGTATTTCATTTTATTTCTTTGCAACTGAGCAATTTTCACATTCAGTTTCTTGTAAAATTCCATTCTGTAAATAGAAGCTTGATCTGAATTTTTACATCTCTATAATGTTATCATTATATCTGACTCACCTCAATTAATAGAGGTAAATTCAGCCAAAGTTGTATAGTTTTATTTATTTAATAAACATATATTGGGGCACCAGTTTGTGCAGAGAACCTAGTTAGGTCTTAGATATACAAGAAATGACAGGATACAAGACTGTTCTCTGTCCTCAGAGGAGTTCACGGTGGGGCATGTGGCCGTGAACACAGTAGAATGGGAGAGACAGGGCAGTGTGGGAGAGGAGGCCATCCAGATGCTCAGGATGGACTAAGAGGGAACAGCTGGCTTCAGAATTCTTTCCAGAAATACTACATTATGGCTCAAGGAAGGAACCACTCTATTCTCTTGTGCCAGGCCTAAGCTGGTGCCATCGGGGGTCTCAGCCTGCTGCCTGGATTAATGCAATAGGCCCCTAACTGGACTTCTTTCCTATTTCAATCAGAATTTGGTAAACATGTGTAATTAGCACTCTCCAAGCCATTGTACGTAGCCTGACAAAGGAAGCCCTTGATTTGAGGTCCTTATGTAAAGACCAAATCACAAGCACTCATAACTGAAAAGCTCTACTCACACAAACATGTAAATGGTAAATGAGAAGAACGAAGTGGCATTGACGTGAGCCTTGCTAGTAATAATGGCAGAAATGTTTGATGAGCACCTGCTATATTCTAGCCACAACTAAGTTCTTTAAGTTTAGTATCTGACTTAACCTTCTCAACAACGCAGTGAAGCAGACACTGCTTTCCCCCATTTATAGATGTGGAAACTGAAGCTCAGAGAGTTTCATCAACCGACCCAAGGTCACCCAGTAAGGGGCAGCACCATCGTCAATGCAATATTTCTTTTCACCACCTAAAACTATGACTGTTTGTTCCTCTATATAGAAGAGAGTCTTTCTCTTTTTACAATTACCATAGGTAGTAATAAATGCTATGTTTTCATGCCATGAAAATCTATAAATTCTAAATCTTGTATATTTCTAAGGAGACACCCAAATTGAATCAAGATGCTTTTTAAAATGACAACTTTATCCAAGTAGTTCTTACTTGAACTAGCAAATTATATTCTTCCCAATATAACTACAAATAAGGTCAATTAATGACTTATGGGTCACTGACCCATATTTACTAACATCAATATTGCTCTTCCATTAGAGTAATTGTACATGCTTAATGGGGAGGATGCCACGGAGGTGCTCACAGTGCACACCCTAGTGTCTATTTAGTCACTTGGAGGGGGAGTGAATATGGGTTGATGTTTGGTTTGGATACATTCAAACAGAACACAGCCGGAAATGATCAATCATTCTAATTTCTTAGCTGACTTGTCACAGGACCAGATTAGAAGGTTATAAATTTCTTAGGCATGGTGTCACTTTTGCTGCCTAATTACTCTCCAAACAAAGGCAGAATCTGGTCATGTCCATGTTTCTGAAGAAAGGGTCTAGAATATCTTGGATTTAAATGTGTTCATTTATTTCCAAGCTTATCTCCAGTGATTCTTATGCTGACATACCTGGGAAATCATACTCTTAGAGCAGGAATGCACTTCAAAGCTATGAAGCATTTATCTGCAACGGATAGACGAGAGGTTCAATGTGATCATATTCTGGAAGGAGAGTTGGTTTCTCAGCTTAAAGGGAAAAAATCAAATTGGGATATTCATAGTCTCTAGCCCCCCAACACCCTCTCAAAGGGATTTCCTCCTAATCTGTGGAATCGAGTTGATTGCATAGTTCATTGATGGAGTAACTTCTTGAGTTTTCCACTGTGTTAGGTGCATTGAGGATTATAAGCTTGGTGTGGACGGACGCTCCTGCCAGCTCATTGCAGAGACCTGCCCCGAGGGAGGAGACTGTGGGGAAAGCAGGGAGCTTCCCATGAACCAGACCCTCTTTGGGGAGATGTTCTTCGGTTACAACAACCACTCCAAGGACGTGGCTGCTGGACAAGTGCTGAAAGGAACATTCAGGTGAACCTCATGTCCATAGAACAAACTGATTAGTAAGGGCTGTTGCTGGAACTTCTTCCCTGTAAAGCTTCTAAGTCAGCATAAAGTTTTACACCTTGGACCAAGGTAAATGGGATCCTAAAAGGATAGATTATGCTCTTTCCCATGGTCTCCAAGTCTACATTCCTCCTTCCAGAGTCTGAGAACCATACTTCCTCTGAGTAAAGAATTCGACACACTTTTATCTCGCCTGGGCAGGGAATGGAAGCCATCTCAAAATGCTCAGACTCTAGTTTCCCTCTGCGTGGAAGAATCATTGTGTGAGTCAGTAGAGAACAACAGTTCTTGAGTGTGGTCCAAGGATCCCTGAGGGTCCCTGAGGTCCTTTCAGCAGATAGTCAAGCTCCTGCTTTTCCCAACTACAGAGAGGCTGGATTTGCTTCATATACGAGGGCTGTCCCCAAAAAATCAAGCCATAAATGCCTCTATTTTTCATATTGCATGGCTGGATACTTTCCAGACAGCCCTGATACTTCCACCCAAACAATGCTGGGGGTGCCAAAAATTTTAGACACATTTTAAGTGATGTTATCTATGTATTACTTTTCAAAGTTGAATTGAATTACGGTAGCAATGTGTAGTACGAGGTCGGACAATTAATTTCACAAACTCATCGTAGAAGAAACTACATACCTCCTTGCTGAATATCACTATGGTCACCTTCAAAGTGCTCCTCCTGAGAAGCCATGCACCGACACCAGCACCTAGTCCACCCTTCCAAGCAATTTTGGAACTCTTTTTCTGGAATGGTCATCAGTTAAATGTGAGGTGTCATGAATGAATCCAATGAATGCTAACATCATCATGTGACAGGCAGGACAGTCAAAGAAAATGGTGGAAGCATGGTTGTCATTTGAGGAGCACAAGACCATTTTGAAGTGGTATTTGAAATTCTAGAACATTGTTTGAGTTTTCCCCATGTTCTCCTGACTTAACACCCCTTGACTATTACCTATGGGGACCTTAAAGGATGTGGTGTGCCATAGAAAACAGGCTACACTGGCGGTAATTAAGGAAGAAATTGAAACAGCACATGCAGTGATGCAAGTGGACACTTTGGTCAATGTTGCTTAAGCAGTAGTTCGCCGTAATCAGAGGTGTCTGGATGCTAATGGTAACCACTTTGAGCACCTTTTGTAATTGCAGAAGTCAAACGTGACTTGTATTTATCTTTTGTTATTGGTATATGTTGAGTATTACAATTTTAAAACAGTTTTTTTCTTTCTTAAAATGTGTAACCTTTTTTTGGCACCCTCTGTATATTGCAATTAAGTTGAATGCAGAAGTGAAAATTCGGCTGTCTTCTATTAAGTCAGACATTTTAAAACTTGAAAAAAATGTAAAATAGTGCTAGTTCTCTCATAATTTTTCATAACGTGTTAATAGGGTTTATTATTGTCATTTTATATGAATTAATAAATATATTTTAAATTCTTCAATTTCTAATAGGATAAATATTGATAGATATAATTCACATAAACAAAAGTGAATTGGGGCCTTTGATTATTTTTAAGAATGTAAACAAAATGTTCCCTGAGAACAAAATGTTTTAAACCATTGATTTAGAATATTTCTAGGCAATTCTTCATTTGATCCCTGTCCCCATTCAGCCTTAAGCTATTTGAATACATCTCCCTCAGAATTCCTGTTTCCAGGAGATGATGATTATAATGGTGATGAAATGGTCATAATATGGACCGTCAGTTGATAGCAACTTGAGCCTGGACTCTCACGAGCAAACCGATAGTAAATTTCCAAGCCAGTTTCTTGGAGTCAATTGCTTTTTCTATTATAGACAGTAGACTTTACTGCTACTTCCCCTTTTAGCCTGGGACTTGGTTTGCCGATGGCAAGCAGTGAGGGGTCACAACCAGTCCTGTGGTGGCTGGAGTCTTCTGTATAGTCTAGCAATGAGACTGGGTGCTCCCAGATCTTACGGTCAGGGGCTCAGGGAGTTGGAACTGAGATGGGACGGCGGGAAGAAATGTCTCTTTCTTTTGAGAAAACCTTTTCATCTGGTTTACTTCCCATCTCCCTCAGCCCTCATCCTACCTCTCACACTCACATCTTACTCTAGACACATGAGAGTGGGGGTCAGGAAGAGGAGAACTTTTTGGTCTAGAAAGAGATTGTTCATTGTTCAGATATAGGTTGCTTACTGAGGGAGGAGTGGGGTTCACTTGAACACTCAGAAATGAAAGCCTGCCTCTCTTTCCAGGCAGAAAAACTTTGCCCGAGGTTTAGACCAACAACTGCCAGATGGTCTTGTGGTGGCCACTGTCCCCCTGGAGAATCAGTGCCTGGAAGAAGTCTCGGAGCCCACCCCTGATCCTGACTTCCTGACAGGTGAGTGTGCCTCCTGCCCTCACTGAACCCGCAAACCCCAGGCAGCTCCCTGCGGTTTCATAAAACCAAGACTCTTGACCTCACTTATTTTGATTTTGAAGCCAGTGATTTCCTTAATACACAGTAAAAGCTGAGTCCTAAAAATGAACACTCGCAGGATTATTTGTCAGTAAAATTGCCAATATTGTTATATAATCATCTGCAAAATGCTCATAATAATACCTTTCCCGGCTAGTCTCATCAGGATGCTTTGAAAACAAATGAGATAATAGAGAAGTAAGAGTTCAGAGTTCTCAGTGGATCAGAGGACGTGACAAGGTCACATTAGAGTCAGTGAAAAGGTGGATGACACTATGGCCTAAATATCTGTCATTGTCAAGTACCCACGGAGCAGTGTGAGAAAATAGAAAATGATAGAGCTTTGTCGGCAAATGACCCTGGGTTTGAATCCCAGCTTTGCTACTCTCCAGCTGTGTGACTTGACACAATCCTTGGGAGGATTGGGGGGTGGGGCTCATGGCCCTATTACAAGGTGGAGGTGACAGCACCTGCCCCAGTACCGTTCTGAGCCCCGTGGCTTTCTTCTCCTGGGCTCATTATGGAACTAAGGTTTGGGTTGATTGGAAGAAGCAGGAACCTCAGGGGAAGTTTCTCCTTTCTGTGCCTCTGAAGACCCTCAGTTAGCAACGCCTGAGCCAAAGAACACACTTCAAAGGGTTTTATGGACCCATAAGAGGCAACTGGCTGGGCACTCAGTATCACGTGCTGGAAGGCTGGGTATGAGCTCAATTCTATTGCTGACTTTGTTCACTTCTCCATTACTTCTCTTCCTTCCTTAGTCTATGTCTTCTTTATTCTATACCTTTCTTCCCTTTTTCCTCCTTTTGCTAAAGAATGGATTATGCTAAGTGTAAGCCTCTTTTAGATACCAAGTTATGTTCAAAACTTTAGACCTGGATAGAATTAGAAATAGTTCTGTCTGAGGTAATGTAGCATGGCGATTTGTAGCACAGGCTCTGGAGCCTGACAACTGGACTCAACTTGTCACTGGCTGTGTTACTTACCTTCTCTGTGCCTCAGTTGTTGTACTTGTAAAAGTGGATATTATAATACTATCTTCCTTATAGAATTGATAATAAAGAATAAATAAATGAATATTTGTAAAGTTTATAGAACAGTTCCTGACACATAGTGAGATATATGTTTGTTAAATAAATAAATATACCAAGGGAGAAAGAAAGAATATTCAAACTACCAAATAGTGTGAGAAAACAGTTAGATATATTATGGACCAAAAATAAATCTCATCAAAAATAATTACACACACACACACACACACACACACACACCCATTAAACTGAAAACACTAAAATGCAACCTTGGCCATATCCCTAAAGACCACATCTCCAACATTAGGGAATCCACATGCAGTTGTCTTACTTCCACATCATTTGCTGAGAAACACTTCCCATGAATGTGTAAAATAGCTTGTACAGGAGGTGTGAGATGGCACACACTCACAGGATGGGGTCCACACCAGTGACAACGCTTGGCTTCCATTTAAAGACCCCTGAAGACCTCACACATTATAACTTACCATGGATGTGAAGAGATGTTACTTCGGTCACTAGGCTGGATGTCCCAGAGTAGTCCTGAATGCTATCTGAAGCTTTTTGAGGAGCAGTGGGTGGCTAAATCTGAGAAACATCAGAAAACCACATGTTTGAATCTACATCTTCAGAGATCAGGAAACAATCCAAACTTGGTTTTCATCTATAGCAGGAACTTCTTTCTCCCCCATGCTCTTGGACCTCACCTACTTTGGCATATTGGAGGCAAAGATAGAAGGGTATCCATAGGATCATTTTTGTTTTTCCTGGCATTGAGAGAGTGAGGTCTCACAATCCTTAAAGTGTACAGGGAACTCTTCTTGACCTGCTACTTTTCTAGCCAGCCTTGAACCTATTTTGATTAAGAAGTGGTACTAGATATAGGTCAAGAACTTCCTTTGGATGAATAAAGGAATCCATCTTGTTTGTTTTAAAGCCCAGAGTAAGTAGAAGAATCAATTAACGAGATGGTTGACCAAATTTCTTCCATATTAGCCTTGGAGTTCTGGCCACATTTTACTTATATCTTTCCTGAGAGTAATACAGAGAATCTCATATCATATCTCACTACTGTACTATTATAGGTTATAATCCCTGTAAACCTACAAGTTTAGAAGATTTAAGAGCTAAAATGATCTTCAGAATCTTCTATTATGAGCATTTTCAAGTAATTTTCAAATGGAAAAAAAAAGCATTCCACTCATAAATAAGTCCTGTCGTCAGATAAACAGCAGAATTTCCATTAACTCAAGTAACCAGCACTCTCAAGCAACCCTCAAAATTTTTTTGCTGATTGCTTGAGATTTGGCTGGTTGCTTGATAGTACCAGTTGCTTGAGTTCCAGTTAACAGAGAGTCGACTTATCCCCATGGGTTCCAGTCAACTGAGAGTCTACTGTATTTGGAAAGACTGTAATGTCCACCTCTCAGCAATTTGTAACATCTTAGCACAGAACAGGTTCCAAAAACCCTGCAGTAAAGAAATCCCTTTTACTTTATTTAATCCAGCAATTTCTAAACCAATGTAACTGAGAGTCCTTTTACACATAATAGCTATTTCCATCGTTCAGAATTACTGGTTTGAAGAGCATACTAGAAAATATTGATTTATATGTTTTATCTTGCCAATTGTTTCCCTCTTTATCAAAATAACAGTTCAGAATTCTGAGTCCTTGGCCTTTTCCATGTATAAGCTATGTGGAAATAAATGAAGACCAACCAAATGAAACAGACAAAAGTTATGGATTCATAGCTTGTTGTGCAGCAAGGAGTTGCCCACCATCACTTGCATCTTGGCGGAGACTGAAAGGGAGGCAGAGGAGTAGGAAAACTTTGGAGTGGGGAAGAGGCAAGGCTTTGGGGATGGCCTGATGGGAGCCGTTGGCAGTAGGTGGGCAACCACCTAGGAGTGAGTGCATTAAGCACTCAGGGGTACCTACTTGACTTTCTCTGGTTGGGCCTAAGTTGGAAGCAAGAACAAAAATCGGGAACCTATTAGTTATTAAACAAGTCCTGGTCATGCTGGGCCAACTTTTACAGGTGTTATTGTGTGGCATCCAGGACTGGTTGCTGGAGACAGTGGTCTGGCTTCCTACAGGTCTGACTTAAGGTGGTCAGTTTCTTGGGCTGGCTGACTACTGTAGATAACAGGTTGGCTCTGTGCGCTGGTTGCTGCCGACTGTGGGTCAGAGTTCTAGTTTTACGTATGGTCTGGCCATCACCCATCAGTATTTCCAGACTCTTAGTAGAGAAAAGGAAGAGAGACAGGGGCAGACCAAGGAGGTAGAGGAGGCTGTTCATCACCCCTTGGGCCTATTGGATGCCACAATGGCTAAATATATATGAAGATTTAGAATAGAGCTTTGAGCTCTTTAGAACTTCTTCAAGGTCATCCAAAGGAAACTGACTCTTGCCTTTAGGACTTTGGGGATTATACATCCCCCTGAGATTTCAAATAAGTAACAGAAGAAAGCTTCCTTCCTCCCTCCCTCCCTTCCTTCCTTCCTTCCTTCCTTCCTGTCACATAGGTCTATTCAGTCACTTTTTTCCAAGCATACTTAGAAAAATATAATGTTTTTTTCTTGAGAAAACATAGTTGGAGACACATTGAAAAAAGAGTCATTCAGAAATGTGTTCCAAGTAATTATAAAATAAAACAAAATAAATAAAATTTAAAAAAAGAAAAAAACAGGAGCTGACTACATGCCAAAGGCACACTGAGAAAGGACTGTAGGACTCAGGAAAAAAATTGTATGTTTGTGTGTGTGTGTGTGTGTGTGTGTGTGTGTGTGTGTGTGTGTGTAGGCTGTCCAGAAAGTATCCAGCCATGTAATATGAACAATGGAGCTGCTTATGGTTGGATTTTTTTCAGACTGCCTTTTAAATAACAAACGTTATCTGTAAGTGGGCACAGCACAGCACTTCCCGGGCACTGACACTTACGTAACTGTTGTCCTGATTTTGCTCCAACATAAATGCATTAAATAGAATTGCTGTTCAGCAGTTAGTATTGAAGTTCAGTTGTCTGGCTCATCCTGGGTGAGTATGGGACCCTGTCATCCCTTCCTAGTCTGTGACATCCAGGCTTCCATTATTTTTTTCTTCCTCTGTTGTTCTGAACTAAAGCCTACGAATTCATAACAAAAACATCAATTAAGAAATGTCAAGTTCACATAATTAGGACTGATGAGAGAGCGGTCAGGAGGAGGAGGAGGGGGCAGACATGGAAGCCATGTGCATATGTGGTGCTTTATCTTTTCTCAATGTACTTCGTTGCCCATAACTTGATCTTGCTCGGACAACTTAGATGTGAAGTAGGTAAGGTAAGAACCATGACGCCCACTTTTCGACATGAAAACTGATACAAATGAGTTGCCTAGCCCAAAGTCTCACAACTGGTTGGAATCACAGAATTGAGAAGGAAGCAATAGGTCATCTCAGCTAAGTCCCTCACTTTACAGATGAAACAACTGGGAACCAAAATGTCCTCTAGCCAGGTGCCCAGGGAGAAGCAGCTCCGGCCGGTGACTTGCAGTCAGAAGCTGCCCCCGTGGCAACGTGGCCAGAGGCCAGAGTTGGAACCCCAGCCTCCCGATCTCTGCCCCTTTCACTCCCGACTGGGAAACAATTCAATTAAAGGGATCATTTTCTTCATGTACTGGAAGATCTCCATGTAGTGGGCATGCTGTGTCCTATAAGTAGATTTTTTGAAATAACAGCAAGCTGATGAGCTGACGTGACCAGAGAACGCATGTTACGTAGAGGATGCTACAAAGCGTGCACACTTTGTGCTCGAAAGAAGTGTGCCTTTGAGGTATGTGACCAGAGTCTTAAACGTGTAACGTTGGAATTTCATTTGTATGCTTTTAAGGTTAATATAAAGATTAAAAGCCGGAGCAGGTAGTAGTAAGACTGTCACCACAAAACAAGGCCTAAAAGAGCATTTGAAAGAAGTACTGATAACCTCTTCTTACTCCTGAGTAACTCACCTTTGATTGCCTGAGACAAAATGTAAGCAATTGATTCCCTGACCTTCGTGTTCTTTTACCTTACCAAAAATTATTACCACATGACTTGCACCGAAATTGAAATTTGGCAGCTGCTGGGCTAATTTGATCAGCATTGACAAGCAGCTAATAATCCCACCCACTCTTCATCTAATTTAGGTATTTAGCCTGCAGGGTCAAAATAGCAGGATAATTCACTATGTATATATTATTGCCATTATATTTATACACACACTGTATCTATCATCAATATATTTATCTATCTATGTATCTATCTATCTACTTACCATAGGCCTATCTAAATTTATTATATGTGGCCATTGTATTTACATGTATACACACATAGACATTTGCACATGTCTCAATTTATTCCTGTAACTTGCATACATAGAAAACATTAGGCATAGAAATCAAGCTATAATTGCTTTTCTAAACTTAGCAAGGTGATTTGTTTTTACTTCCTGTGGCCTAATTATTTTGTTTCTGTAGCATTTTATATTTATAGTAATGACCACAATTCAAACAGGGTGCCACTCTCTCCTCAAGGTACTCAAATAAGAACAACCCATTTATAACACCACCGAGAGGCTAGAAGGATGTGCTTATTAAGAGTGACCTTGGATAAGTGACTGGGCTTCTCAGAGCCACGGTTTTCCCTTCGGAACACAAATAACGTGTTTCTCTTCATGTCTAGCACACAGATGCCATCATTGTAGTGCCATCCCTGCCCTTTAACTTAGCCATGCTGACAGTATCCCTCCTGGTAAAGGAGCCATAAAGCATTATCAGTTCAGAGTAATTAAAACTTAAATACTGAACACAAATCAGTTAAATGGGACAGAAAAATCAATATTATCAGGTACGTGAGCTGAGTCAATTACTGCACCTATTAAAGAGACTGCAAATCCGGTGTGTTACAGTAAGCCTCGAGTTCCTTATAAATTTATTAAGGGAATATTATCGCAGAATGGTGAAGAACCCCAGCCCTGTCTCTGGCATGTCTGCAACCCCATCCTGGCCCTACCTGGTAGCCTCAGCTCTGAGCTTCAGTCTCCTTGTTTATAAAATACAAATAATAATACCTATCTTGCAAGGATCAAGCAACTTTATATAAGCAAAATGCTTAGCAAAGTGCCTGGCACAAAGTAAAAATTCAATCAATGATAGTTGTTGTTACTATGATCCCAGAAAATCTCTCCATCCTAGAATGTTTTCTTATTTTCTCTCAATTACCCCGACTCCTGACCTAGTAGATCTAGGACTTGTGCATCAATTGCACTCTCTGATCCCAAGTCTCCTCTGTCCCTAGGGATGGTGAACTTCAGTGAGGTGTCTGGATACCCCGTGCTGCAGCACTGGAAGGTTCGGTCCGTGATGTACCACATCAAACTCAGCCAAGTGACCATCTCTCAGGGTGAGCACAGCACCAAGCCATCCCTCTCGCCTGCTCCCAGGGTATGGCGTTCCTTCCCAAGGGCACGAGCCTTTTACCCCATTGTAGAAGATGCAGTCTGACACGTAGCCACCATGAAACGTACAACCTGTTCACTCAGATTCACCCTTAATGGCAATGGGTGGAATCAGACCCTTTGCTAAATAGAGATTATATTGCGAGTTTTTTCTTGGGGACTGTAGAAAAGGTGGAATGAGCAAGACAGGAACCGCTGGAGATAAACATCTACTTTGCCATTTCCCCCTGGGGTCACTCAGTGTGTAGTGAGGTTATACAAAGCAGACTTTCAATAGATCGACAGAATAATACTTCCCAACTGCAAAGAGCATAGCTTAGAGGTTCCATGTCATGTAGGAAATAAGGGAATGAGAGCAAGAAAGAGACATGAGGGAGGAAAAATAGAAAACAGGTCAGGGTTCCTAAAGAGCAAGTGAGCAAGATAGATAGATAGATAGATAGATAGATAGATAGATAGATAGATGATAGATGGGTAGATAGATGGATGATAGATTAGATAGATAGATGGATGATAGATTAGATAGGTAGGTAGATAGATTAGTAGATAGATAGATGATAGATAGATAGATGGGTAGATAGATAGATGGATGATAGATGAGAGATCTAGTACAGTTAAGGCGCAGTGAATTTGAAATTTACTCAGGACACATTGTTCTAAAACAGAACGGTGAGGTGCCTCATGGTCTTCAAATTGTAGTGGTAAGTACCTTGAATCGAGTTTTGCCTAGCGTATGAATCATTCCAAGGTGCAATTTGCAAAGGAGAAAATTTCTGTAAATGCAGCCTTATTATCAGTTTATGTCTCTATTCACCCTCATCCCCATGGACTAGGAGAACATTACTCAACTCCTTTCTCTGAGGCTGCCTAAGGAATCTTCCAGACCTGACATTTATACTTCAGAAGTCTGGCTTCTCTCTGTTGGATGAAAGGGTAACTCCATTCAGATGATATTGTTGGCACAGGATGACAAGACAAGTCGTAGGTCAGCATCAGGGGGCAGAGCTTAGGGCCAACAGGAGAAGGAAAGGTAGGGGCTCGGTAGAGAGTTCCAAAGAGAAGTGAGTCACGTTGTTTGCACCTGACACAACGCTGTGCATACAGAGGTTAGGAATTGGATATCTCTTTGGCCACATGCATTTCAAAGCCACCCATGGCATTATGGGTGATGTGGACTGCACTCGGGTCTCTGCCTGGGCCAGGTTCTGCCTTTTCCTGACAGGACCAGGTGTGTAGGGCTATATGCAAGAAGGGCTGTCTCAAGCTGGCCAGGTTTGGAAGATACTGGATTTAGAAAATTTGCCATAGGCTATCTTCCCAACAAATATAATTCTCTTAAACAGGGGAAGTGGATGCAAGGCTATGTGACTGGGGAAGAGGCAGATAGGTCCTTTCATACCTTTACCATTTCCCAGTCCTTCTACTTGAGATTTTCTGAAACAAATATAAGCAGTATATTGTGATTTTTCTTACTTCTCTTCTTCTATTATCTTCCCATTCCCAGTTTCTGTGTCTGAAGGCAATATTCTACAAACGTTCTTGATCAGTGTCCATAGTTAGAACACGTTTTACACCCTGACCTTGTGCATAGGCACACTCCCACATATTCACAACAGAAGTTCCACTAGGCAATGCTTCATCTTACCATGTGAAATGTTCTCTGCTGGTATTCGTGTTTCTATTTCAGACTATGCTATTCTTTTTCACTTTTTTTTTCCCAAAATGCTATTATTTGAGCTCACAGAATTGATTTAATGTCATGACGGTGATTTGGAAAAAACAAAAACCATTGATTTAAGCAGGGGGTAGATTTGGCCACTGTCTGACTTGCACGAGGTTAACAGCACAGCCAGCGGGCTGAGAGGCCATGCCTTTCGGAACGGAAAGATCTGGTTGAGCTAAACGGAAACACTCACCTGATGGTTCCAGCCAGCTCTGCAGCTCACACTGGGCTACACGGGCACATCCACATTTGAGGCTGAGGGGCCTGGGGATCCAGATACACACGCTGCAAGTCCTCACACTTCCTCTTGGGTGATGTTTCTCTGTAGCCCTCAGCAATGCTCTTCACTCCTTGGATGGGGCTACATCTCGTGGGGACTTTGTGGCCTTGTTGGACCAGTTTGGCAATCATTACATCCAGGAAGCTATCTACGGCTTTGAGGAGTCTTGTTCTATCTGGTACCCGAACAAGCAGGTCCAGCGGCGCCTCTGGCTAGAATATGAAGACATCAGCAAAGGTGAGTGACGTGCTCATGAGCAACTTTTGCATCCTATGCAAGTACTGGCTACGTAGGTACAAGCCATGGGACCAAACTGAAGGGGTCTGTAGGCAAAGGACTACTTCAGAGGTTGCCCTGATGCTCTGTGCCCATCTTTAACATTGCCAAGGTTTGGTTGCTAAAAGTAAACCTCAACATGGGATGCAGAATGGTGTCAAAACTGCATGGTCACTGTGCTAGTTGTCATGGAGTCCTCTACAGATTTTTACCAACCCCATATATTCTGCTGCAAGGGAAAGGTATTAGAATGTTCTTATGGAGGGGGGAGAAGGAGGGCAGTCCCCGCCTTCTTCCTCCCTCCAGCAGCCCCTGCCTGCACTGGCTGGCAGCCCCTTACAGTGCCTGCACGGTACAGCCCTCCTCACTCCGCCCTGCGAGGTAGGCACAGTAGGCCTCTTTCTCTTACTGATCTGCGCTGTGAGGAAATCCCCATTGGCCCAAGTATTTATGTATATGGCTCCAGGTAACAGCATTACAAGTAATTCCTGTTTGTTGGCAAATTAGTACTCAGTCCATGCAAGCATAAGAAATTGGAATTTTTCAAACTTTCCTGATTCACCTCCTGGCATGGGAGGAGTACTGGCTGATAAATTTGTATTCTGATCAACCAAGACTGATTTAGAATTGCCATTCATGGAATTTCTTCTTCTGAGCTAATCCTCATGGCATCCGATGAGGCCAAGTTATGGATGTGTGAGTTCCCAAAGGCCTAGTGATGAAATTAGCACAATGAAAACCGAAAACCCCAGAATAGGTCATCTTAAAATTTAATGATCCAGGTAACCTTCTGAGATTAGGTACCCTCTGAAAATGGTCCCCCATGGCTGAGATGCTCTTGGGTCTCTGAGCTCCACCCACACTCCTGCTTGTCTTGTTCCAGGGGTAACTGAGGCAGTAGAGTCTGTCTTCTGGGCATTTTCTTCCAGAAGAAGCAAAAGTCTTGTGTCTGGATGGGCCTTGCTGCCACCATTTTCCCCAAGCTTTGCTTCCTCTAAAGTCAAACACACAATCACAGGGTTCTGATATCCCTTCAAACCTCAAATCTTAAAATTGCTCTGATTCTGTTTTGCCAAGAAAGGAGTGTAACGTAAGCAAATATAGATAAGACCATTTCCAGCTGGCAAAGCTTTCTTATGTTTCCATGCCACAGCCTAGTGATTAAATCAAAAGGCTAACTCCTCCTCTATTTATATTTGCCAATAATTCAAGGGTTGCCAGCTCCTGGGACTTCTGGAACATGAGAGAGAGTCTGAGCTGCCCCAGAACTCCTGGTCCTACCCCTTGCCTCTATCCCAAGCACTGCAGTATCCTTAACATTAAACATTGAGCCTAGGAGGGAGATTTGTCCATGGCCTTGGCACTATGCCCTACCCTTCTCTGTCTCAAGCTGTTCTTGTCACCCAGAAGTTAGTTTTGTCACAGTCCAACAGTTGACTTTAGTTCTTATAAATCTGATGCATACAACCTCTTGCTTGCTTTTTATCTTAAAAGATAATCATATGTTTTAGTATGTCTGCTTTAATCTCTATTGTCCATGTACGCCATCCCTCACTCCTGAGTCTTAGCTCTACATCATAGCATTTGTCTTTCTTATTGTTTGGTCTGATTTTCGCTCTTAAATAGTTTTCTCCTTGCTTAAGCCCTAATTTCCTTTTATTCCACAAGTTTGCATGAAGGCACACTACTGATTAAGAACTGTGAGTGCATGAGACAAAGGGAGATTCTCGTCTGCTTTCCTGCACTCTGAGAGGATTGGTCTGGAATGGGATTTACATACTAGTGGTGGCAAGTGTTCCGAGGGGGCTATACCTACCATGACATAAAAGTGACACCTTTTTTGGACTCGAGTCCTTTGATTATACATTCTCACCTCCTCTAACTTTAAAAACCTTCTTACAGAAAGGGTTTCTCTGTTCTCCACTTTTATCCCTATGATAAGATCCCTAAAATTGCTTATCTGGAATGAAAGAAATAGAAAGAGCACAGGACTTAAGGGTTGGCACTCTGGAATCTTCCAGGTGACTTTTGTTTACTCAGTTAATTACTGGGACCTCACTTGTAGTACCCGCTGCACACCTGTCCAGCTTTGACAGTTTGTGGGGCCTATGAGCTCCCCTTTATGTGAGAAGCTTTGTCAGGTTGGGGACTTGAATAAAGATTTTCCTCCTCTCTCTACAAATAACTGAAAAACTTCTCAAGGGTAAATTGCACTCAACTTCAGACTCCCAGGGTCTAACACAGAGCATGTGGTAAGCACTGAACCATCGTTTGTTGTTGCTGCTGATGGCAGTGGTGACAGTGTGAGGAACAATGTTAAAGCCTTTCTGATGTGTGATTTCCCACATGGTTTTATTATGTACATGTCAAGTGCTTTTGCTTTGACTGCTGAAAATGCAGAGATGGGTATTTTGGGCCAGAACTTCAGAAGGCTACCTTCCACCCAACAGACACACATGAGGTCTGACAATTAGGTTTGTGAACTTGCCACCATGCACTTACGTTGGCAGCACTGTACAAACAACTCAGTAAGGTTTCATAACCTTGGTATGTCTGTGTCTCACAGCTGTGTTCGTGTCGACGTGTGGTGGTGTCTTTCTGAGTGGTGTTCATTGTTGTTGCTGGGTGTTTTTGTGTGCCAAGAATGTCACAGCTTGGATAAGAGCAACAAACAAACTTCTTGTTAAACTTAGCAACAGTGGAAGTGAAATCAGGGACATGTTAGTTCAAGTTTATGGGGATAATGCCATGAAGAAAATGGCAGTGTACAAATGGATTAAACATTTTTCTGAGGGGAGAGAAAGTGTCACTGAGAGAGGTCAGGACAGCCACTAATGAGCAGAACTGACGAAAATAGTGCAAAAACTCATTGAACTATGCGTCAAAATCATTAGCTGACCGTAAGAACCATAGCAGACCAAGAAATTTCAATAGAGAAACAATTAGGAAAATCTTAACTGAAAATCTTGTCATGAGAAAGATGTGTGCAAAAATGGTCCCAAAGGAGCTCACCGATGAATAAAAGCAAAGGAGAGTTAAAGTTTGCCAAGACCTTTTGGAGAGACAAGACAATGTTTTGGGCTGTGTTATCACTGGTGATGAAACATGGGTGTACCAATATGACCCTGAAACAAAGCGTCAAAGTGCACAATGGAAGTCAGCCAATTCTCTACAACCAAAAAATTCTGTCAGTCCAAATCAAGAGTCAAAACAATGCTTCTAACCATTTTTGATATCAGAGGGATTGTTCATTATGAATTTGTACCAACTGGACAACCAACCAACCAAGTTTACTATTCGGAAGTGCTGAAAAGGCTGCGTGAAAAAAAATTAAACAACCTGAACTTTTTACCAACAACTCATGGCTCTTGCATCACAACAATTCACCAGCTTACATGGCACTATCTGTAAGGGAGTTTTATTTTAGCCAGCACACAAACAGCTGTATTGGAATACCCTCTTTACTCACTTGATCTGGCCCCTAGTGATTTATTTCTTTACCCAAAGATAAAGGAAATATATAAAAGAAGACATTTTAACGATGTCCAAGACATCAAGGGCAATATGGAGCACTTTTTCTAGGATGAGTTTGCAAACTTAATTCTCAGACCTCCTATTTGTCATGCTGCCACTCTGGTTTGGCCACTCTGACATGTAAGAGCAACTGTCTCCAAACAAGTCTACTAAAACCTGTGAAAAATATACTTCCATTTCTCAGTGTCTACTCTTAGCTTAATTTTTTTTACAGAGTAAATTAAAACTATCAGAGGTGAATTTCCCAACCTCCCCTCTCTTCACTTCTACACTTGTGTATCTTCTTTCATCATCATTTGCCCTCATGCCTCAGAAGATATAGTTGGTTCCTCCTCTTTAGGCTAAGCTCTCCACCTGCACTCTTTCTCTCCTCCCTGTCTGCTTCCTCTTCAACCTCACTCAGTCATTAGCCTTTTCCTTTTTTATCTTTAAACCTCTTCAGCCACTGAATTACCCCTTCTTCAACCTTATATCCTCCCCCAAAATAGTATTTTTATAAACATGCAACTCACACCACTGATACCCCATCTGGTTCCTTGAGTAAGTAGTTTATATGTCTTTTCTCTACTTCCTCAAGTTGTTTTCACTCTTCAAATTATTTCTTTCAACCACTACACTCTATAGAAATAGCTCTGGAGAAGGACAGCAAGACCCCTTAATCAGAGGTTCACGTTTCTCTTCTATCTCAACTGAAGAATTTGTCCCTCTTGACTATGTCTTCCTTCTTGAAAATTCTCACTTTCCTCAGTGTCCCTGGTGCTATTTTGTCCAGATCCTTTTGAAAAATCTTTGGTCTTTATTTCTCATTCTTTTTTGCTCTTACTTCTCTAAAAAAATCATTTACATTTCATTTACCTTCCAGGATTTAATTCTTAATGTTCATGTCTTCTTCACTGTTTCTGGGTTATTCTTTTCTAGATCAACCTCAACCTACATTTCCAATCCTTCCTTTTCCCCTAAGATTCAAACCCTCATTTACCCTTGAGTGTTTAGCATTTCTACGAGATAATCTATAGGGACGCTAATGATCAACAGCTCTTTTCTCTATATTCACTAAGTAGATTAATGAACTACATTGATGGGTCAAAATATAATGTGAGAAGTCCTTAATGCTCTCCTGCATCCTCGACATTCAACCACTTACAGACTTCTCTTATTTTTACCAACTAACTATCTCTTCAACAGGTGTCTTCTCTTGTCCATTTCCCTAAATTGTATGAGTTTACAGTATCAGCTTTCATAAGAAGTATTGAAATAGCATCCTTATGTGCCTCCTCTTGTTAAGTTTCCTGCCATTCTAGCCCATCCTACATGTTACCATCTGTGATCTTCTTAAAATGCTACTTGATAATGTGACTATTCGGCTTGAGCCCTTCACTAACTCCTCACTGCCTTCTTGGTGTGACTATGACGTCACTCCTTGTATTAATTCCCTATATTTGCTGTAATAAATTACTACAAACTTAAGGCTTAATACAACGTAAATTTGTTCTCTGGTAGTCCTGGGGCCCAGAAGTCCAAAAGCAGTTTCAGTGGGCTAACTTAACCCTTTCTATGTGAATTTGGATATGACATTCATACCAAATGCTATTTGTTAATTTAAAGTTATTAATTATTTTGAACTAAATCTAGGTGCTTTTTACTGAACATTTTCTAATTATTTGTCTGTACTTTGCCAAATGTTTGTTTTCTGTACTTGTAGTCAGGTGATTTTCATCACTTTCTTTATCCATATAAATTGAAAAGCAACTTCAGTTGCTTACTGCAGGGAAAGAGTTAAGGTACCAGTAGGACTGATTCCTTCCATCCTTGCCCTTTCTAGCTTATATTCCTGGGCTTGTGTCTCCTTTCCCCATCTTCAAAGTGCCTCCCTCCAAACTCTCAGTCACATGGCCTTCCCTCTGACTCCTCTTATAAGGACCCTTTTGATTACATCGGGCTCACTCAGGCAATCCAAGACAACCTCCCCATCTCCAGAATCTTAACCTAAGCATATCTGTAAAAGCCCTTTTGCTATTCTCACTGGTTCCAGGAATTAGGGCCTGGGCATCTTTGGGAGTCATTATCCAGCCCACCACACCTGCTGCCTTCTCCAGCTGCTGCATGGCTTATTGCTCCCTATCCCAAGCGTCCTCTGTGCTAATCACACAAGGCTGCTTGCTATCAATCCCAAACCCTTGCATTTGCTTCCAGAGAGTTTAAGGCCTCAGAGACGCTCTCCCTGCCCCAGTCTCAGGCCATGGCTCTGCTCTTTAAAGCCCCCACAACTATTCTGTCTTACCCAGAAGTCCCTCTCTTGTCCTCCTCTTATACTCTCTGTTTTCCTCCTTTTCCTGGTGTCTGTTCAGTTGCCTGTTTTCTGGGAGGATTTTCCTCTCTCCTTGGGACCTTAGGATCAGCAAATTAGTCTTCCTGGCTGTGATTTCTGTTTCTTGCTCTCATTTTTTAATTGTCCCCTTCAGCTCCATTAATTGCCATTTATAATTAAATGACACCCTGTCCCAGTGTCGGGCCCCAACTCTGGATCGTTTCCCACGGGTCTGGAAGAAGCCATTGAGACTTTCACACACTTCTGAGCTCCTGAGCAGGCCTATCTAACCTTGACATCTACGCCTCCTCCCTTCAACCTTGCCCGTCCTACTCCTCAAAGGCCAGCTCAGATGTCACCACTTCCATGCAGCCCTCCTTGATGTCCTGGGCGGTGTTCTTTGCTGCCTACCTTCTGCTCTCATAGCTTCTTATATGAATCCTTTCTCAGCATTCTGCACATTGCCCGATATTGTCAATATCCTGTAGGACTGTCGCCCGTGGCAGTGGACTTGACATCACTTACCTTATTTCTCTTCTTTTCTTTTTCAATTTCAAATGGTTATTCATTTAAAATATCCAAAATGTATAAAACAGAATAAAGTGAAAAAGAAATCTTTCTCCCACCCTTACTTCCTCATAATCTAGTTCCACTCCCCAGAGGCCATCGGGCCACCATGGCCACCAGTTCGCCGTGTGTCCTCTCTGAGATCTTCCATTCCTAGTTGTTTGGAAGTGGACAAAGCAAGTTGCAGAAAAGCAGATATATCAGGTCTCATCTATTTTAAAATTTTTATATGTAAATATATTCATATATATGTAATCTTTTAGCCTCTCTCTTACTATGTATATAGCGTGTGTATATATATATACACACACACGCGCACGTACTATATAGAGACAGAAACATGTATATAATCTCAAAATAGCTTTGTGTATGTATATATAAAAATGAAATATCTGTTTGCTCCAAGATTAAGGATATAGGGTGAAGAATTTTATTTTTTATACTGAAAACTTCTGTATTACTTTTGCTACAATAGGCATGTGCCACTCTTATTAATAAAAACGCTTTTAGAACACTGAAAAATATATTCTGAAATTTTCATGTTACCTTGAGTGAAGACTTAACAAAGTTAACTGGGGAAAAAAATATGTACAGTTGTATCGGCATTGAGCTGATGTTTGGGTAGGGGTCAGGGAGGAAGTGCAAAATAACACGACCGACCGTTCCTTACTTATCATTTAGTCTTCATCCCAACATTTAATTAGCACCACTGTTTGTTGAAAAAACAAATCCTTTATTTTGCTCTTACTTCAGAAGAAACCATTAAGGAGCTATAGATCTATAGATTCCAGAGAAGCAATAAAAAAACAAAAACAAACCTTGAACCTTCTACAAGTAAGAACTTCCAAGGGCTTCATTTTAATCCTCCACCTAATATACTAAATACAGTACATTTTCTGTCTTTTCTTTCCTTTTTTTTTTTTACACTCCATTCAGGAGTGGATTTCCTTGGGTCTTTCTCCCTTTCTTTTTCCAATATCCCTTCCATTGTTACTTTAGATCTGACCTTTGGCACTGCCTTTTCTTGCTGTTGCTTTGGGGTATATCAGTGGGGTCATCTGCGTTGACAGTTGGCAATAAGCCGTCCCACTCCACCTTCTAGTTCAAAATCCCCTATTATTTTTCCTTTGTCAGCTTTTGTTTATTTGTTTTCTAGCTGGGTGCTTCTTATCTATGGAGAAAGCTAAGAAGAATACCTTCCTCTTCTTCCAAGATACAAGCTGATAGTTTTTCCCTTAAGTCAACCCCCTAGCTCTGAGAGTCTTAAGTTAGATTAGAGTCAAAGAAAGAAATAAACCTTCCTTAGCATTGTGTTACTATCACACAGGATGCTATAGTTTTCCCTTTCCATCCATTTATTTTTGAGTGGATAGAACCCAAGACAGACTCAGTTGGTCCTTCTCCCCAGGCTTGTGGACAGATTTCTGGTATGGCTGAAGCAGAAACAACAGCTAGATCAGCAGTCAGCCTTCTGACTGCCCATGGGTGCTGGTCAGCAGCCACCCAGTCACTTGTGTACGTGAGGCTCCCACAGTTCATAGGCTAACTTGCATAATCATGGTATGTGGCATCAAAATCTGATTCAGTTCAGGATACAACATAGAAATCTAATGAAGAGTAATAACTTACGTTTCTGTAATGTTTTAACCCTAAGGCTGAGATCAGCTCTCAAGTCTCTATTAACATTTACTATGATGAAGTTAGCACTCAAGTAGCAAAGCAATTATGGCATATAACTATTTTCTTTAAAAGATTAATTCATTCATTCAACAAATGTTTGCTGAAGGCCTACTACATGCAAAGCCCTGTAGTGAGCAGAGAGGGGGTTTATGGGAGACAGCTGTTCTACAGCAGTCCTGGGCAGACTTGCCTGATGAAGGTATTGCTGAAAATGAGCCTGGTGGTATCATAAACAGAGCCTTCGAAAAGAAACTAAGTTTTCCTAAACATATGTCTGAGGACTTAAGTACAGTCTTCAAGGCCTTAGGCCCTGATGCAATGAGTCCAGAGTAAACTGGATCTGTAAGTTGAGGGAGGAAGTCACTACAAATAATATTGCCAAGCAGCAGCCTGCTCAACCAGGCCCTTTGCTAAGCACATTATATAGCTTTACTCACTTCACCATGGTTAGACTTCTTGGCGGGGTCCACTGCCTTTCACCTTGAGTCTTCTGGATTTTTTATTGTTTGTTGTGTGATGATTTGGGGCCATGATCTGTGATGATGACACAGTTGCTAGAGTGGTTTATGTTTTTCTATATAGTAGAGCATCTCAACATTGCCTGTGCACATGTATCACCTGGGAACTTGTTAAAATAGAGATTCTGATTCAGTAAGTCTGGCTTGGGCCTGAGATTCTGCATGTCTAACAAGCTCTCAGATGACACCACAGCTGTTAATGTGAGCACGTTCTGAATAGAAAGTCTACATGGTTTGCTCAAAGACCAGTAGGGAGTGGATTCTGTCATCGTACCTCTTCATCCTATCCAGGGCAGGGACTAGAGCCGTGACATGTGGCCTCCCAGAGGTGTGTCACAGACAAGAAGATGAGGCTGAATGGGCCAGAACATTCCTTGGATTAAGGCATTGATCATTAGGCTTCTGGGCAGAATTGAACAGTCTTAAGCCCTTGTGCACTGAAAGAAATTGGAAACAGTCCAATCATGAGGATGAACGGCCATAGCTGATTTTTTAGAAATCTTTGTATTGTGGGCAACAGTGTCCTCATCTTACTATCTCAAACATTCTTCTCTCTAGGTTTTTAACAGTAGTATTCAAGAGGCCCCAGTGTTTTTTCCCTCTAGAAGCTGCAAATTGTTATAGAATTTCATATTTTAACCTAGCTGGTATTTTAGTTGATGCAACAGTTCTGGTGGTGATATCAAACTCCTTTCATATAATTATGAGCCTGATATTAGTGACATGTTGTCCATACCATACAATTTGGTAGTTAGTTATATAGTATTCTAGATTATTCTGTACTCCAAATATGTAAGCTTTGCCTTCACAATGTGATCGCTTGCTCAGAGTGGGCTTATTTATTTGTGAATTTAAAACATTCTGTATCTGAACATTGGTCTAGACACGGAAAAGTTTCCGGCTGTTATGAGCTTATATCCTAGTGAGGGGTGACAACGAGTAGCAGGTAACATGTAAGTGGAAGCAGTTATTCTAGACAGTGATGGATACTATGAAGAAACTGAAACCAGGTGATGTCATAGAGGCTGACTGGAGGATTGAGAATGACAAAGATGGCAGGAACAGGGAAGGCCTGGATCATGGTGCTGAGGGGGTGGGTATGAGCTGAGACCTGTTAAACAAGAAGGAGCTGCCATGCAAATTTGGGGGCCAGAGCAATCCAGACAAAGGAAATAGCAAATACCAAGGCTTCCTAATCTTTTGAATTCTCATAGCTTCTTGCATAATGTAAAGCATGTAGAAGTCACTTGGTAATTGGTAGACTGGGAGCCAGCGTGGCTGTGGAGCAAAGAGGGGCCTGGATTCTCTGACGGAAGAGAAGAAACTACTTCTAGCAAGTGCGATCTGCTTTCCTAGATTCAGCAAGTGAAGACAGGACCAATTTGTTTAGCCCATCCAACTTTCCCCAACTTGCTGTAGATCAGTGCTCAAGTGGGCCAGCCATGGTGATACAGACCCAAGAGAAATAAACACACGGCTACAGGCTTAATAGTACAATGCATCTGTCTTCATCTCAAGTTGTGGGCTGTATCCCACAACTAGTAGTTTATCTCTGAAAAAAATATACATATACTGGGGGAAATTACAAAATAAATAAATAAATACAAGGAAGATGCTACATCAAATGCGAAAATCTGAACTTGATATCAACTGGGGTTTTCACACCCTTTGCAATGAGTGCCCGTGTCTTAAGCCGTGACTCTGTATTGCCCACCCTACTCTAAGGCAGCATGTTGAAGGAAAGAACACGGATGGGGAATCAGGAGACCTGGATTTTGGGTCTCAGTTGAGCTATCGGCGAGCCAGTGGACCTTGGGTAAATTGCTTAATGCTCTTCAAAAGAATCTTCTCATCTGTGTAATAACTGACTTGAATTAGATGATACTTCACAGACTTCCTTCTGCTTCTAATGTTCTGTGACTCTATATTCAGCATGTGATTCTACTTCCGATAACAGAAAGCAACATTTAATAATGCCTGGCTCAAGGCTAAATAGGTTAACTCAGCTGATACGGCAATGGAGGGAGTCTGACGTAGTTGTTTGTTCACGGCTTCGGAATCAATGTTTTTATTAGCTGTGGCTCTTGAGAAGTTTACTTAATGGGTGTTAGCCTCAGTTTCCATGTCGGTAAAACAGGGCTATGAATACTTATAAGTAAGGACTGAATACAGTAATAACATATAAAGCATGTCTAGCATTCTGTAAGTGTTCAGTATATTTTTGACTCATCATCACAATTATTAGCATTATTTTAATGATATTTATAGTTCAGCTCACTATTTATTAAGAAAATACTCATCGCAACTGATAACAACTTCAAAGAGAAATCAATAGAACTTGCTCTGGGTGAATGCACTCTTCTCAAAAATACTGATGGGTATTTTAGAAGTCACAAATCACCTACTAACCAGGCTCATCAAACCATCCCAGGGTCATGATCAACATCACATCATTTGGCAATAGTTTTCAGCCCCGGTTGTAGCCCCTTTGCTGGGAAAAGACCAGGAAGTAAGCAATACTTCTCTACCCATATGACAGGGATTTGTGTGTGTGAGAGAGAAAGGGGGTAGGGGCTGTAAAAATGTGCTCTCCATGGAAAAGGACCCCCGAGGAAACTTTTTAAAGCAGCCTGTGTGTTACTGCCTTATAAGTGCAAAGGAGCTGTCAGGTACGTGCTCCATAGGGGCGGAAATTCATGAGTGTCCAGCTGTGTCAGACTTCCCCTTTCCCTGCGAGTCATGGCGTGGGCCACCTGGTTCACTGCTGGCATAGAGGTGCAGGCACTGATACCTCCTGTGCCCGAGGTGGGACCCTGGCCTTCTCACCACACAAGTTCCAGCGGAAGTGGACATTGTTGGGGTTGAGAGATAATGTATTAGTAGTTTTTGTGTTTTTGTCAGTATCTTTTCCTGATTTCCATTATCTGTCTGAGAGGATTATTTTCGTACTCTCAGAGGCATGAGGGGGCCAACAGCTGCTGGGAGCTGGGGCTACATCCCTCCCTGTTTCTGCCCCATCTCTTGCACCGCATCATGCCATGCACTGCATCACACCATGCACCGCGTCACGCCATGCACCGCATGTAGACAGCAGTGAGTAAGTGAGGGAATGCCATCCTGTTTGGTCTTCCTCTTTCCTTTCCAAGGGAAATGACAGCATATTGTCCCCAAACACCCTAGCACCAGCCCACCCTTTTATCGTCCCTCCTCTATAGCTTCAGTTTTGATGGTTGTGTAGGTGTACAAGGGAAGGGTATGGGGATGGGTAATGTCATGTCCTGGAATGTGGCATTGGAAGAATCAGTTAGAGTCCAGGGGTGTCCAACCTGGGCCAATTTTCGGCTTTCCTGGGCCACATTGGAAGAATTGTCTTGGACCACACATCAAATACACTGACACTAACAAGAGCTGATGAGCTTTAAAAAAATGCAAAAAATCTCATAAAGTTTTAAGAAAGTTTACAAATTTGTGTTGGGCTGCATTCAAAGCCATCCTGGGCCACATGTGGCCCACAGGCTCCAAATTGGACAAGCTTGGACTAGACATCAAAACCAAGTGATCGAGCACAAAACAGGGCTAGCACTGCATACTAGGAATGGGACTAAAATCCATGTGTGCAGGTTCAATTCATGATTGTCATGCCAAGCTTCCCACTACCAGTTAATGTTATAATAGGAGCTGACAATAGTCATTCTTTTATTACCCTTCCTTTAATTGCTTTTTTGAGTAAAACAAGTGGGAAAGTTCTTCTCTGTTGAGGGGAAGGTGATGTGATATGTGTTGGGTGTAACATGCATCCTGAAGCACGGGGTGTGAAAGTGTTTGACCAAAGCAAACACATGCACTTGGACGGCACACCTTCCATCTACACACATCTGCTGGGCCACTCCCATTTCTGGTCCATTCCTAGGCTGCATTCCTCTCTTGGCAGGGGCAGTCTCCCTGAATCTCATCAAACTCTTGGGAAGTTGGCTCAATTATTGAAAGATAAATTAGAGGGGAAAAATAGAAATACATAAGGAACAACTAACATTAAGGAATTGGGACGAAATGGATCAGATAAGTAATTAATTTTGAAACAGCAAGAGCAGTTGACATGGTTTTCCAACTTGGCCCCAACTGCCAGCTATGGCCCACAATGTGATGGCCATGCTACAACCACCAAAGGCTCCAGAATGCATTGTTTCTGTCTCATTACTGACAAGAGAAAGATGATCTTCCAATCAGATAAACTTCCCCTCTCTTAAAAATTCCTGGGTGCATTTTGACTTTACTGCTGATATGTTGCTGCTGGACCTCAACCAGCATGACCTTCAGGGAAAGCTAGGAGTTCCTTTGCAAAGTAAAGATGTGCATGCATTCATTCAGAAATGTGCATTGAGTGTTTACTGTAGATGAAGCACAGAGCTAAGCACCAGGACTATGGAGGTTAAGAAAAGAAGTCTCCCAACCACGGTGGGATGCTAGATGTTAAAGGTGAAGTCTAACTCTTTCCTCTTTCAGCCTCATCTTACCTCTTCTTCCCTTGCAGTTGGCTAGTCAGTTCCTAGGGGGCCCATGAAAGAGGCAAAGAAAGTGGTTGCAAGGCTCAGAGCACACTCTCCACCTTGAAAGCCCATCCTCTTCCTTGGAAAGTTTCTTAGGGGCTCAGCTTGTGCATATTCTGTCCCCTACCACAATGCCTATGCTGAAGGGGACCACCCTCAGGAGGGATCTGTGAGGCCCTGAAACAGGGAACACAGGGGCACGTGTAGACAACTTTAGATGATGGACACCTTTCAATATCAAGCATTTCTGGGGACAGGTGCTGTTGGGCTAGATTGGGCCATCTCTGGGTGCCCAGACCAATGCGTTGGAGCTTTGTGAAAGGCTGTTTGGACTGGTGACTGCCCACTAAGGCTAGAGAAGGGAAAGTACCTCCCTAAACTCAGTTCAAGTCCAGGGACTCTAGAGAGTGGTCACACTGTCTCCCCTTAAAGCCCAACTTAATTAAAAGGAATAGATGGCTTGTCTGAGTCATAGCCACATGCATGCGGCCCATCGTCCTGGGTAAGTCTGACACAGGACAGTGTTCATCCATTTAGTCAGAATTTAACACCACAATTTAGAGCAATTGCAACAACCCTATGGGTGCAAAAAAGACCTTTACATACTTTTGCTTTTGCTGATTAAAAGAGAGAGAGAGAGAGAGAGAGAGAGAAGAAAAGCAAACAGAAGCATTTCTCTGCTCAGTGTCTCAATACATCTGCCAGTTAAGATACTCAATTTCTAGGTGAAATGGGAATGCCAGCGACAGGAAAGAATCAACCTAATCGGGTAAATCTACAGTCTGAAGTCCCTCGACACTTTTCTGTTTCCTTGGGGTTTTTCTTTCATCAGGTTGATTCCACAGAGGCAACTAAGGAAGTTACTCTTCGTATGGGCCTCCGTGGCCAGAGCTGACTGCCACGGGCCCTCCTGTCACTTTATTACAAGTCCAGTCGATTCCTGTGGTAATTGGTTCTATAGATATAGCGAAGCGCTGGGGGGACGTTTACGGCTTTCTGTGTTTTTATTTGACCTGTTTTGCCTTAGGGAGAAGGGACTCTGTGACCTCTGCTTTGCGAGTCCCCAGAGGTGTTGCCAGAGATTCTGTTCACAGTGGAGTCACAGTTGCTATTGATCTGAATAGAGGGGATGAGGGCACAGACGGGGCGCCGCCCTCGGCCTTCCTGGCCTCGGCACTTGGTGCAGGACTGGGCAGCAAGAAGAAACGTGGTTCCTCAGAACTGCCACGGTATTGCTCTCCCAGGATAGTTAATATGTTGGGACCTGTACAGAGCATGTGCCTTGCTTTCGCCAGGCGGGTCGAGGTTATTCATGATCTACAGGAAAACATAAATGCAAATTGAAATCAAAGAAAATCTCTTATCATCCAATTGGCCATTCTTTATTTTCTTTTAAGTGCTTTCAGTTATTCAATGGACATTTATTTTCCACTTGGTACAGGCATTGGGCAAATGGTACTGTAGGACAGACATGATTTCTGCTCTCATGGCACAGACATGGAAGAGAGAAAATGCAAACAAATTAATAAAAGATAACCAAAATATTGGGAACTTTGGCTGGGCTGTGAGGTAAGGAAGAGGGTGCTTGCTAGAGGGTGGCAGAGGTGCTGCCCGCACTGGAGTGAGTCGTCAAGGAAGGCATACGTGGCACTTACACTGGGGCGTGGCGAATGAACTAGAGGAAGGACACACTGGGCAGAGGGAACGGCCAGTGCGAAGACTTGAGATGGGGAAGGCTAGTGAGGTGGGGGCCCAGTGAGCCTGGCTGGAAGCTGGAAAAGCCAGGGTGGCCATGCAGAACCTCGTGAACCCCTCCTGGGATGCTGGAGAGGAAGCACAGAGGCAGGCGCGTGTCTGTGTTAGGCTCCCACCAGCACTGGGAGGCCTGGGTGGACTCAGGGGCACCAGGTAGAGACCTGGTGGACACGGGGAGGAAGGAATCGAGAAACTTGAAGACAGGCTAGGAGGTGCCGGGTAAGAGGACCCAAGATGACTCCTGGACATGTGCTTGAACAGCTGGTGATGCCAAAGTGCCTTTTACAAGTTAGGGGGCAATGGGCTAAAGCGGGGTGGGGAAGGTGGGGAGTGAAGAGCTTCCTGCAGGCTTGTCCTTCTGAGTTTCCATGGAGACGTCCAAGTGGAGAAGTGAAGGGGCTACTGGATATGCAGGTCTGAACCTTGGCGGAGAGGTCAGTGCTAAAATGCAGAGCTGTGAGTCTGCCTCATTGGAGCAGTATCAAAGCCCTGAAAGTAGATGAGCTCACCTAGGGAGGGGGGCTGAGAAAGGAAGAGGACCCGGGCCAAGCCGTGTGTTGCTCCCACAGTCAGAAGTCGGGTGCAACTGGGGTTGGGGTTCATCAAAAGAGACTGAAGGAGCAACCAGGAGGTGGCGGGGTCAGAGAAAGGTTGTGGTGAAGATGAGAGTCAGCAGCTGAGCAGGGGAGTGAGATCAGCAGGTCAAACGTCATTGCCTAGTTCACTTAGAGTTACGATGGCCCTGAGGAACAATCAGAACACATGCCGGACCTTCCAATTACTAGTATTGTTCACATATACCCCCCTGTGAAGGGAAGAGGGAGCTTGCATATTATGATGTGAGTTGTGCTGAGTCACAGTGGCTTCACTTTGAATCATGAAACCATGGAAGGCACCGTGCTAAGCAGAGCTCTGTCCCGTAGGGTGTCTCCAGGGTCAGTGTGCTGTCCCAGGTTCTCAGGGTGTTGAGCAAGGACCATGTCCCAGGTGGGACATCTGCCGACAGACCCTGTAAAGGGACTGCCCCACTCCTCCCACTGGCATTCCAACACCCGTAACTCCAGGGGGGAGGAACTGAGGTCCACAGCGTGAAGACGCTAGTCTGTGGCCACCCAGAGAGTGACAGAACCAGAACTGGAACCCAAACTGGGCCACTCATCATCCTTGTCTCACAGGCTCTGCCTCTGGTTCCCCACGTACTAGAACCAAGACAGCTCTGGGGGCCTGTCCTCTGCCTACATGCACCTCTGACGTCTGGATGTGCCCACGGTGCTGCCCCGGGGTAAGCAGCCCTCTCCTGCAGATGCCAGATCAGCCGTGGGCCATCGCTCTCAACAGCGTCGTTATTCCTAGGCGTTATTAACCTGACAGCACAGAGAGTAAAAGCCGTGCTCTGCCGACCTCTTCCCTGCTGCCCCACCCTTGGGGAGAGGATTCCGTCCCACAAGCTAAGGAACACTCACTAAACACTGAGCGCTGAAAGCACACGGGGCGCCGGGCCCCAGGAATACACTGATGGACAAGATCCAGGCCCTGGCCTCGAGCTCGTCAAATAAGTGGGTGGGAAGGTGTCCACCACGAGAGGGGCTGTAAGAAACCTGGGAGCAGGCAGTACGAAAGAGGGGCTCCAAATCCTGATTAGGGCAGGACTGAGAAACCCCTCCTGGAGCCGGTATTGCTGGATGAAGCGATGGAGGCTGAGCGGGTGGGCTCTGGGGAAAGGGCAGGCTCGCCAAATCGGGGTCTCAGAACTCGTGGTGCATGCTGGGGGATGAGGCCGGCCAGGGACCCGGGGCCGCTTTGAAGGACAGGTGGCTGGCCATGCCCCTTTCTCTTTAATCATACAGTCATCTGAGAGCTACGGCAGATTTCAGTAGAGAAGGGACACGCGGCTATTGTGCTTCAGACACGTGCGTTGGGGGCAGTACCGAGGATGACGAGGGCAGAGAGGCAAATGGGGTCGGAAACACTTCGGACCAGATCCAGTGGGGACCGCTGAGGGTCTGGACCAAGGGGGAAGAAGTGTCAAGTGCAGGGTGAATATGACAATAAGTGAGGAAATATCACCAAAAGGTGACTCCTTGGACGTGGAGGGCAAGGACGTGGTAAGGCACGAGTCCCCTGGGTGGACACGAATGGAACACCTGTGCCTGCAGCCACGGCCCCAGTTAGGAACGGCCGGAGCTTACAGCTCTTCACCTGGACACGAAACAGGCCCGGGCAGCCTGCCGAGCAGCTGAACGTTTGCTTTGCACGATACAGAACCATTTGCTCTGGCTACTGACTCCAAAGGCAGCAAACTCGCCTTCCTGGGGTGACTAGCCTAGCAATAGCTCACTTTTTAGGGGCTCCTAAACTGCAGACACACCTTGTCGAGAAACCAGGGAGGAATGAGGAACCTCCATACTCACCTGCATCCTTACCTCACTAACAACCTGTGCTTTGGCAGAACCCCGAGTAGAAGCACCTAGAATCCAGCCCAAGTCATTATGCTAATGCTTTGTGTGTCTAATTTGCTTTTTATTAAATTTATTGGGATGACATTGGTTAGCAAAATTCTAGAGTTTTCAAGTGTAATACATCATCTGTATATGACACTGTGTGCTGAACATCCACGGTCAGTTCTTCTAGTTCTTTCTTGAACCCGGTCTGCTTCAGTCGGCTGACCAAGCACAGGGGGAAAAGGTCAGCCTTTTTTTTTCTTTTTTTTCAGTAGGAGACAAGTTTATTTATCATATACACAAGTCACGTCTGACATCTGAGAAAATGCTATTTACATAAAACAACAGAGTATCTGTATTTTAATATAATCGGAGGGTCCCAGGATTCAAACAAGGACATTTGACTTCAAGTTCGCATTACGTAAGTTACTTGCTCTGCCACGAAAACCTGTAGTGGTCGTGATCCCTGATTTTCAGACACGAGTTAGCCCATCCCCTTCAGTAAAAATCACAATGGTTTTGTCGATGAAAGCCATTTGGGCTCATAAGAACTAATGATGTGGATAGACATTGAGAATGGCGGGAGCAGGGCGGGGCTCAGGTTGGTGACATCTACTCGCCTTTCCCCACAGTAGCTGGAGGTATATGTCCGTAACCACCCTGATTCTTGCCATTCTGAGTATATGTTTCCTTGTATCTTTCCATTGGCCTTTATTCTAAATTTGACACTACACAGCTGTGATGGCAGCAGCTGTAAGTACTGGTACGGTACGTGTCCATTCTAGGGACACGGGACACATCAGCACCCTACCGGTGCCGTCCCTCGCTCCCCATCGCACCCCCATCTACACTCAGAGGCTGGAGATTGCTCCTCCTGCCCTTCCTGACTGTGTTGTCAGGTTCTAGGAAACACAGGGAGCGGCGTAATCTGAAATCCGGGTGACGAGGAAGGAAGCCTGCTGCCGAGGACGGGGGAGGAGCTGGCAGCTAGGGACTTGGAGGCTGAGTGCGTTTTAAACAAATGACATGAAGCCTCTGAGCCTGGGTGCCCTCATCGGCAGAATGGGACAATGAGGACATCGCAGAGGCTCGTGAGCACTAAGTCTTAAGGCTGGAGAGCATCTGGCCCGTTAACAGGCCTCAAAACTGTAATGATTAGGTTGTCTCCCCACATGGGCTCTGTAGCACACCAGTCCAGTAAAGTGCTCTGCAAAAAACAGTAATAATAATAAAGAAAACAATTCCAAATTTAAATTAGCTTTGACAGCACTGCTTGCTGCATTTCCTTCTTGGAGATCTGTAACCCATGAGAATTTGAAAGACATTTCAAAGATTTGCCAAAAAAACCTGCTTAACCTTCACTCGAAGTGCCCCTTGACATTACAGCTGGAAAACCTTTTTGATTGTCTCTTTGATTGTTATTTTGAATAATACTATTAACAAATCCTGAAAACAAAAACTCCATGATGTCTACTTAGAGAAAGTCTGAGTTTCTATTTCTTTGTTTGTTTATTCACTTTTTTGCTACTTCTGAGAAGGTAGAAGCTTTCTCTTTAAACCCCTCTATCCAGATTTGGCACCAAATTCCCTTATTTCTTCTGGAATATTCCCTTGGTTTGCCCCTCATTCTCTACACTGGGCTGTTGCTCCAGTCTGAGGCCCGACCGCCAATCCTGCAGCGCCCTGATTTCATGCACTCAAACACTCATTCATTCTGCGCTGTGTGTCCCTGCCTGACTCATCGTCCCCAGCCGTCAGCATCGTGTCCTAGGGCGCTCTGGGAAAGGCTGGCTCCTCACTGACATTCTTGATCTGCTTCTTCAGGGGCCCATTCAATGTGGCCCTACCCCATCTCTGCAACTTTATTTATGTAAAACCTTCATGTCATGGAGTTTTTCTAACCTCTTTGGCCACCTTCACTTCTTTTTTTTTTTTTTTTTTTACCTTATTGCGCCTGCCCTAATAATCTACATTGTCCTCAACAACTTAGTCACCTCTTGCCCATTCTTCAGAACGTAGTCTTCCGGGAAGCCTTCTGTGACATTCTGGTCCTCACTAACAGGCTGTCTGCTCCAAACTCCAGTAATAATGACCTCAAACATATAGGCCAGACTGATTGTAGACCCTGGAGTCAGACAGACCTGGCTGAAGTTCTGCCTCCTCTGATAACTGCGAACTTGGGCAAAGTAACGAGCCTCTCTGTTGTTTAGCTTTGTCATCTCTAATATAGAGAGAATGTCAGCACCTACCACTGGGGTGGATGTAGAGAACTGACAGGTTAGGAAATCCATTCATCCCTTCGGGTTCTGAAAAATGGCCTACTGCAAGGAACCACCCTTCCCAACGTGACTGATGCTGCCCTCGTGTGTCAGTGACAAGGCCAGATACAGACCTCAAAATGTCCATTCTCTGCTGTATAAATGATTAGCTGAGCCACTTGTTCCCACTGAGCAATCAGAACCAAAATCGTGTTAATCAACCTTCAGTTTAACTTCTCTCCTTCCTTCCAGCCCCTGAACTTCGGCTCACCTTCAGCCTGAGCCAGTAACCCATCCCTCCTGAGGACAGGCTGGCCTCACCCCACTGCCCCACACCTGGTTCTTGCTAGCTTTGCTTACTTCTCTCTGCAAAAGAAAAATTCTTTTTGCCTAACTCTCGAGATGCTTGCAGACCTTATCAGAGCATTCTCCCTATTGTATTAGCCCTCCTCCCCATATTGCAATGGTCCCGCCCCTCCCCTGCCCACCTTACAATGATTGTTTTGAATAAGGCTGTCCTTACGAAGCCCCACTTTGACTTTGACTTGAAAGAATATATGCAAAGTGTTTAGTAGAGTGCCAAGATGTCTGATGAAGAGCAGCTGCTGTTGTTACTACTATTACGTTACACGTTTGTTGTCTTGCTCTCTGTCCCAAACAGATTGCTTATCCTTTGAGGCCAGTATTGCACTTTAAAGCCCCCCACAGCACCTAGCACAGTGCTGGGCACATAGAGGTTTCTAAGAGACATATACTGACTGACTGATGAATCTGTCACTATCATATCTGGAAGCCAACACCCGGTGTGATCCTACATTTGTGACAAGCTCTACAGACGGTGTAAAGGACATGTTAGCTCTGTTCTAGAAAGAAGGTGATCAAAGAAGGATCGAGACCACCGCCTGACGTAACCTTCACAGGCGATGAGAGACCATGGCGACTTCTGCTTTCCTGTTCTCTTCTTAGCACATAAAATTGCTTTTACACAAGAGACAGCAAAGCAGCCATGTAAGAGAGAATTGTCGCTCCGTGGAGAGGAGAAATGGGAAGGGAGAAGTGAGCAACTTCGAAAGAATTACATCCCCAAGGGTACCAGTTACCTGCGGGGGTTTGCAGGACCTCTGCGAGGGCTCTGGGCACCCTCAGGGGCAGTGTGGGGTGGCGAGGTGGGAACAAATGCTAGAAGGCTGTTCTTTTCTTCTTAAAATGCAAGAGAATACTGTATTCAGGAAGGTAGACATTATTAAACCTTATATCCATCCCCTGTGTGACTTATGAAAAGAGAGGACATGGTGATGGCAGAGATCTAAACTGAGTTTACCCTGAGCATGCCATGAGAGCAAACCACATAGTCTTTGTTAAAAGCATTTTTTGATTTTTAAATGCCTCTGGCTAAAGAAAACCAATTCATTCCACCATTCCCACGAGTTCCTCACCATGACTGAGGGATGGTACAACTTAGTGGTTAAAAGCACGATCTCTGAAAGCTGTATGACCTAAGTCCTCCAAGCTTCACTTTGAATATCTAGAAAGTGGAAATGATAATCTCTGTGTCACAGAGCAAGATGAAAGGATTCAAGGAGATCAGGTATCTGCGTATGGTGAGAACTCAATAGGCCAGGGGTCTGCCACGGCCCACAGGGAAATCTGGCCTGGTACCTGGGTTTGTGTGGCCCCAAAGCTAAGAATGGTGTCTGCCTCTTTAAAGGATCGAAAAATACAGCCACTCCTCACTGAACGACCTCCCTGTTTAGTGTCCGCTCGGACTTATGACCAGTTCTCCGGCGTGGGGAACCAGCCTGTGTGAGCCTCGGGAGGCCCCTTTCTCAGTCTGTGTCTTGTTGCTGCAGTCAGTTCGTATTCACTATACGAAGTGCTCACAATCATGCAGGACTGCACATTTCAGTTCTAAGTGTGGTGTCCTGTGAAAAATACACGCCAGTGGCGCCACGACACCCCATGAGACATCCATCCTTCAGCTCCTCGCTTACCCACCCATTTGCTGAAAGATCTAGTCACAGCAGCAGAACTCGGTCAGCAAGTGAGGAGGGCCTGTAAGAAAAGGAAGCAATATTTTTATGACATGAAAATTATATGAAGTTTAAACTTCAGTATCCATAAATGATGTTTTACGAGAGGAGGGCCGTGCCATTTGTGGCCGCTCTCTCACAACAAAACCTGAATAGTTGCTACAGAAATTGCCTGCCCCCCCCCCCCCCAAGCCTACAATATTGACTGTCTGGCCCTTTGCAACACAGGTTTGTCATAAATGGTAGCTGTTGTCGCTAAGGACGCTCTCATCCCTCCAGGGCGAGTCCAGCCACTCCATCCTCAGTGAAGCCTCCCCTGGTGTAACCGTCCTGACATCATTTGGTCCTTATTTCATCTCTTTAAATGGCACTTAAATTCCACCTGTCTGTCTGGTCTCCTCCACAACATAAGGCATCTTTTGAACGTTAGGGGTTACACAGAATTTATTTGGGTATGTTCAGCAGTAACAATCGGTTACTTAGTATTTGCTCTCTCAGATTGAGTTGAGCTCCAGTTTGGGTTCTTCTGACTTTTTGCCTGATGTCAACCAACTTTTTGATGGAAAGAAAGTCCTGGGAGACTGAAGACAAAAGCATAAGAAGGGTCTACAGAGATCTGCACTAAAAACAAATTTATAAATCCTGGTAACAACCTTGTGGCCACGCTGCCACACTGTTTCCGGAGCGCTTGCTTGTTGACAACATTCACTTTCTACTGTTTCTGAAAGTGCAAAGTTCGATGTGCCTCAAGGATTTGGAGATAGTGACAACAAATTTTCTCGTCAACCATTTTAAATAGCTCCTGTTCTCTCGGCTTTCTTGACACCATGTAAGTTTCTGGCATGGCGGGGTCCGGCTGTGTTTTGTTGGGGTGCGTGTGTGTGTGAGTGTGTGTGCGTGAGGGTGTGCGTGTGAGTGTGTGCGCGTGCGCATGTGCGCGTGCGCGTGTGTGCGCGTGCGCGTGTGTGCGCGTGCGTGTGTGTGCGCGTGAGTGTGTGTGTGAGTGTGTGTGAGCATGCGTGTGTGCTTGTGTGTGTGTGTGCGTGTGTGCGCGCGTGTGCATATGTGTGTGTGCGTGCGTGTGTGCATGTGCTTGTGTGTGCGCTTGTGTGTGTGCGTGCGTGTGTGTGCGCGTGAGTGTGTGCGTGTGGGTGTGTGTGCATGCATGTGTGCGTGCGTGTATGTGCACGTGAGTGTATGCGCGTGAGTGTGTGTGCGTGCATGTGTGCGTGCATGTGTGCGCGTGTGAGTGTGCGCGTGTGAGTGTGTGTGTGTGTGCGCGTGAGCATGTGTGTGTGCTTGTGTGTGTGTGTGTGCGTGTGTGCGCGCGTGTGCATATGTGTGTGTGCATGTGTGCATGTGTGCGTGCTTGTGTGTGCGCGCACGCGTGTGTGCATGTGTGTGCGTGCATGTGTGCGTGCGTGTGCATGTGTGTGAGCGCGTGTGCGTGTGTGCGCGCGTGTGCGTGTGCGCGCGTGTGCGTGTGTGAGCGCGCGTGTGTGTGTGTGTGTGTGTGTGTACACGTACACCCATGCACACAGGGGCAGACGTTCATTCCTTCATGTGGCATTATTTGTTTGACACTGAATGAAGACAATCTCTGGATTATCCTCCAGTAGACTTGCCCCTGTAGGAATGAAGAGTAAATAGAAGATCCTACAACTTCAAGCTGTAGAAGCAGAATTTATGATTTAATATGTCTGAAGTGGCTTATTTTCTATATTTCTCCATGGGTTTTTGATTCCGGATTGATGATACCCGGGAATAATAGCCCTGGGGTCTTGCTGATACCTGGGAAGGGTTTGCTTTTTCTCTTTTCTGTGAAAATAAAAAACAATCTAAAAACCCTAGCACCCCTAGTACTGACACCTAAGCCTTATAAATAGTTATTTAAGACACAGAACGGAAGCCCTTAAATGCTGCCATTTATATTACCATCTACCCCATGCAAGCGCCGTCCAAGTTACGTTGCATTTCAGGGAGAAATATTTTGTAATTAGAAAGGTCGTCTCGGGACATCACTATTCCATCGTATTCCACTAGTGAAAGGTTTCTGTTTGAGGTGGTTAAAGCTCAGCATGGTCAACAGCATCTTTTCTACCCATTTCCCCCCAATATTAATTAAAAGGTGATCCAATTCCCAGGAAGACTGGTTGCCAGCTTTGAGGGTCCCCTTAGGACCACCGGGACCTTGTCACTCTGAACAAGCATGCTGGCAACAGTTACCGTCAGCATGCCTGAGGGGCCACCATGAGGCAATCCAGCCCCATCTTCTGATTGATATTATGCTTCAAAACTGTACATGAAAGCACATTTTCACAGACTATGAATTTGGTGTCATCTTTTCCTTCCCTTTGTCCCATCCCATGGAGTCATCGGGGACTTTGTGGCTGCAGGACTGAAGTCAGTGGGTCAGCCACAGGCTGGCTCTGCCCCCTCCTGCTGTCTCAGGCATGCAGCTCATGCTGTCGCAGCTCTGGGCTGAGTCAATGCCTTCCTCAGCCTCACTGTGGGGGGCAAGTGGTAGAGACCCTCATCAACCCTCGTTTGTTTCCCCACAATGTGGGGAACTTCTGATCCCTACAATATGTAGCAACTGACCTCACAGCACTCTGGTGGGTTAAGTTTCTGCAGATCCAAAGCTTGCAAGCTTAGTGCTTACTTATAAAACAAATGTGTGTGTGCACGAGAGAGAGGGACATTAAAGGAGATCTTAGCACTGGGGGCTTTCATGGGCAAAGTGACAGGAAGACCATTCTTGTTCATTACCATACCTGCTACATGAATGACAACCTCTTCCTTTGGCTGGGGCCTATGCAGGAACCACACAGTTATGTCATTTTAAAATTTATAATTATTTTAGTATCTACTATTGTTATAAAAATGCAAGGAGGTGATGTAAAACGACAGCACCATTGTGATTGGGCGTAATGATGAAGTTTTCTTGATGGCATTTGGATGAGATGAGTCAATCATGAAATCTGTTAGTACGTACACACCTTTATAATCATTGCCTGGGGGAGACCATTCGATCTGGCTTCTCCGTCACTCCTCCCTTTGTTGCCCACCTAAATGGGGCTGTTGGATGTTGCCTTCTCCTCTCCGCAAAGTGCTTTTTTTGTGAGATGACCACGCATGCTTGAGTAGATCTGGTCTTCATCAAACATATCAGAGTTTTCAGGCTTTCATTATTCCACTTGAAGCAGGGCCGACCACACAGTGCTTTTTGTCTAGCAAAATCCAGGGAGCACATCTATCGATGGTCAGTGATAGACTCTAGTACTCGTGGCAATACCCTACTCAGGTCCAACATGTGGTCCTGTGGCTGGGGAGCACGCTTGGTCACTTCGGGAAGAGTTCAGGTCAGTGTTATCACAGTCAAAATCAGTAGTTTCAAATTAGGCTGCTTGTACCCATGAGCTCTGAGTAGATGCTTAAATGGCTCCATAAATAATAGAGTTGTTTATTTTTACCGAACAGTAATGATGTTAAATGCCTAAGGAGTCTGTTTTCCACTCTTATCACTTCTACATATTGAGGTTACTTATAAAATTTTTTAAAAGTGACTTGACAATATTTATAAAATAATTACTCTTGTTCAAGGTGGTAAATCCTGACATGTTATGGGAAGATCACCTGTGTCAGAATCACTTGGTATACCCGATAAAATGCAGGTCCCCAGCTCCACCCCCTTGGTTTCGGGAAATACTAAGAAGATTAGGTCACAGAATAATAGAAGTTTAACACGTGGCTGTTAAAAGGGACTTGGAACCCATTTTTCGGGAAAACGCCCCTTGCTGTGACATCCCTGACTGCCACACGAGCACCGCCGCTAGCCCTGAGCTCGCCCTCCCCAGCTCGTCCATCCTCCCTGCGTCGGCTATAAAGCGCTACAAACTTGGCCCTAAGGGGATCAGGGTCTCCCTGTGGCCTCCCCCCACCTCCAGGGTGGATTTCAGAGCTCTCTCCTGATTGTGCCCAAGCCTCCCTCCCCCACACCACTGCTCTCACGCCTAATCGTATCAGCGCCCACTTTTCTACCCACTCCCCCAACTGTGCAACCCGGAAAATGAACTCCTTTTCTTTTTATTTACTGAGGACTGTATCTGACACACAGTGGGCACTTAATGGCAATGTATCGTTCAGTAAGCTCATCCCCCATCACCTCCCAATCCCGCCCTCTGAAGTATACACAATTCATGTGATCCCATTTCTACGTGACAGCCGCGCAGGTATTCAAAGAGAAAGCGGCCAGGTCTCCTCGTGTCCATCTGAAACTGCCCCAGTTCCTTCAGCCATTGCTCAGGTGACACTGTGTCCAGATGCCCTGGAGTCCTGACCACCCTCCCATTTGTTAGTGTCTCTCCGTTTGGGTCTCTAAGAACTGACCCACCTCAGGGTGTGTGGCTTGACACGCCACTGTTTCTCTCTGTCACCTTGGTCACCAGTCTCTTAATACAACCTGAGATGTGTCCATAGCTCGGCAACCGGGCTTCTCTCGTTGCCAGGCTCTTTGTCCTGTAACCTGAGCTTTCCTCTGCGTCCAGCTGTTTCCACCATGTTCAAAAGGTGTTGCAACCAGGCTGAGCCACCAGTCTCCCTCACAAAGCACTTCGGGCTGCAGCTCTGGGTGAACCCACATCTCATTGTGAAGGTTGCATTAAGGTTGGATAGGCAGCTGCAGAGACCAGAGTGTCCGGGAAGACGGGCCATGCATGGGTCGCTGAGAGGTGGAAAGAGCCCTATCCCTTCAGCTCATTTTAAACTCAAGAGATTGGGACCAAGAGATGAGGGACTTGGGCAGAATCCAAAATTGCCACCAGGAGCCACAATCTATTTAAGTTGGTGGCTCCAATAGGCAGGAAAGTAGCATACATTTCAGTGAGGCAAAACTAAGTGGTAACAGACTTTAAGTGCTGTCATATATAGTTAATTTGCAGAATAAATTGGTCAGGACAGCAAAAGGATTTAACATCCAACTTCATTTGAAACACAGAAGCTAGATGAGTGTCAAGAGGAAAATGGAGACTTTACAACATTCCCTTGCTGGTTGGAGTAGTACTGTTATTGAATAATGTTTTTATTGAAAATTTCTAGGTTATTTGGTAGTGAAAAATATTTATAAGCCAGCCTTTGCAGCATCTCAGCAAGGCACTGAATCTCTGGCTTTGGAGCCACGTAAGCCCCCAGAGACTCCCACCTGCATGTAACCCAGGTTAGCACCCCCCCTGCCCTACACACACACACACACACACACACACACACACACACAGTGTGCAGCTGAGGGTTTGTAATTTGGATCCAAGGCAAGTAATGGTCATGTGTCAGTTTTACTGACAAAAGGTTTTCGTAGATGGTGCCCCTGTCCTTCACGCCTGAAGCCAGAAAGCCAGGAGAAGTGAGCAGGCAGACGCTGAGCAGATAGGGGAGGAGATGGAGGCAGGAAGAGACTGAGCAAATGGTTGTGGTAGAGCTGAAGGGAGCCATGGGCACCCCCAGGCATGGCAGGTAGGGGACCGCCTTTACTCAGCCCCTCCGGGTAGCCGAGGCCGAAGGCGGTGCTGGGAGCGCCCTCTCCTCCGCCCTCTCTGTTTCTATGGTTTTCCTGGCTCCTTCTTGGGGACGATGCAGCACCTGCCCTTGAGAGGTCTGGGGGTGCACACTGTGCTTTTCAGCTCAGGCTCTGAGACAGGAAAACCAAGACCAGAAAGGAAAAAGCCTTAATCTCCAGACGAGCGCAGGGGAGGTCGTCCTGGTAGCCTGCCGCGCGTGCCCACTCGTCCACGTGTCTTTCTGCTAATGGAGGTTTGAAAATAGCAAGTCCCCAGGGGTTCCTCATTTTCACCTCTCTCTCAGCCTGGTCCCCTCTGCCCCCTCCCCCTCTCCACGCCGCTCTGTCTGTGGCGAATCCACAGGGATAATCCAGTGCACTCTGCACGTCCGGAAGGCTGTGGCTCTGAATCTCTGGGTCCGGTTTATTTTGATGTTGACAAGAAGCCGCACATAGCTGTGGCCGGGCCTTGGGATGCTGAGGAAGCCAGAAACTTCTTCCCACTTCCTGTTGTTCCTGTGCCTTGAGAGGAAGCTCAGGGGACGGACAGCAGCTCCCAAATGACCAGCAAATGAATTGTCACCCTCTGTGGCTCAGGGAAGGGCTCGCTATCTTTTAAGTCTACAGACACCGCAATTGGCTGAATAGTGTCCCCTCAAAACGTATGGCCACCTGGAACTTCAGAATGTGACCATATTTGGAAACAAGGTGTTTGCAGATGTAACTAAGATGAGCTCATACTGGATTAGGGTGAGTCCTAAACCCAGTGACTGGCGTCTCTGTAACAGAAGCGGGAGGGAGACTTAGACACAGACACACAGGAAGTTCACATACCTGAGGCCAAGACTGGAGTGATGTGGCTGCACCCAGGGAGTGCCAAGGAACGCTGGGCACCATCAAAAACTAGGAGAGGCCAGGAAGGACTGTCCCCTACGGCCCTCAGAGGTAGCAGGGCCCGGCCAGCTCGACTTCAGCCTGTTAGCCTGCACGACTGAAGGTGTTGTGAGCCACTCAGTTGGTGATTGTGTCACGGGAGCCCTGGGAAACTAAGAGAAGGAGACTTCATCAGAAGGGAAACCTTGGTAGGCATTTGGTGAGTAAAGAAATGAGACTGTAAGAGGCGAATGAAAAATCAGGTTCATATAAAGATTACAGAAGGTGGGTGTTAGACAATGCACAAATTTATTGCAATTCAGCCGAAACCGAGCGAGTGCCTACAGAGTACCAGGTGCTGGCTCTAGGGTCACACAGGTAAGTCCCCACCCTGGAGGCAAGAGGAGCCGATGAGACAGACAAACAGCCTCCATCTGAGACAAGTGTGGGAGATGCTCTTCTAGACATGGCAGGAAGGACCACTGGAATGACTTCTACCAGGGATGACAGGAGCAGAGTGGCACTCGATGAATATGTAGGGAGGATGGGAGGGAGGGAGGGAGGACAGACACACATTCTGGGGTGTGTGAAGAGACCAATGATGTCGGTCCAGGCTAGCACATGCCTCGCATGTGTGCACTTCGTAAGCGCCCCCTAATACTTCCTCTGAGTCAGCTCAGGTCTCCTGCTCTGGCCTTAATGGTGAACACTGATGAGGCTTTGGGTTGTCACTTGAGGAGTTGCAGGTAATCTAGAAAGAGCTAAAATCCCTTTGCTCCTTCCATCCCTGTGTATTTCTTGAACATTTGCCACGTGCGGGGCTTTGCACGAGAGCTACAACAATCCGACAAGACGCAAGGCAGTGGCCCACGGGGGACTCACGGTCTAGCCGATTAGAAGGGTTTGTATTTGAAGTAAAAGCTTTCGGACTTCTCTGTTATTCTCGGGTTTTGTTTTTGTTCCCCTGGAGATGCACGGGCTATGTAGAGATGGACCTCAAAGGGGTGGTTGCGTCGCTGAGCTGTCTTCGTTTCTTCTTCATGCGAAGTTTAAGATTTAGAAGGTGGTGCAGTTGGAGTCATGGCTCCGCAAAGCTTCTTTGTGTTATTAATCCTTTGGTAGACACTGCTATCCTGCTATGTCTTGGACTCAACTGTTCATCCCAAGTGGAATGTCACCATTACTGACCAAAAACAGACTGAGGGAGGCTTCGGTGAGTTGAGTTAATTAAATCATTAAATTAACTGTTCCCATGCCACATCTGACTAACAACTTTTGGCAAAGACAAAGCACTGCACTTACACCAAAACTTCAATTTAACGTGAACCTAATTAGCCAGGAACTGTAACCAGACGATTATTTGTTTGACAATGCGCCCATTAAGAGGCGGCAATCTTAAGAAAATGGAACCTTATAAATTATCCATCAATTTTTAAAAAGCCATTTGGGGTGTAGATACCATTTTATTTCTGTCTCCTACAGCTTCCCAATCTGCATAATCATAATGGATTTGTGCAGGCTCCTTGCGGAAAGAGTTCCTTCTGTTTGGTAGGCAGTGCTTCGTGAGGCAGGCAGAAAATCGGAAAACTACATTTTTAGAGAAGAAAAACGTCAACAAGCATTGGAGGAAAAGTGAGCATTTTCTGGCGAAGCATCAATTAAACAAATCCAATTTTCCAATTTTTCTTAACTCTCCCAATTAACGGTGCTTTGCAGAGGTGCCCAGTGGCCATTTGACGACTGCTAATTATTACTCTGGACCCCACCACACCCAGAGGTGCTGCTCATGCTTATAACAAAGACCATCTGCTATTTCCACAAACTTCCTGAAGAAATAGCAAGAGACTAGATCTGAAGTGTACAGTAACTTTCATTTTAGAACAAAAAGTAAGGAATATATTCTGACAAAGGATTCTTTTGGGTGTGAATTCATTTGTAGGAGAGGACAAGAATATAAACTCCTTGGAGTGGAGACTTTTCCTGAATATGTTTGACAGTTGAGAACCTAATGGTTTTCTAATGTTTAATCTCAAAAGAAAGATGTGCTTCCTGCACCCTGACGGAGCGATGAGTGTGTCTGGGAACGTGGAGGGGCTCCTGCGTGCAGGCTGAGCCTGAGCCAGAGGACTGGAGTTTTTATGTTTTGTCCTTATAGCCATTCTTGGGGTACGAATGCCACCCCCCTCTCTCTCTGTCCTGCTGTCACAACTACTGCCTTTTTGTTGGTGACATGGCATATATGATCCTGAATCCCAGAAAAACTGCTGTCACACCTCTCGCAGAGCTGCCTAGACACCCCTGCACCCCCATAGTGATGCACCTTCATCAGCTACTATTTGGTACCCGTGGCCTCACAGAACCAGGACACTACTCATGCCCTTTGACACTTGGTGACATTAATGGCTATAACCTTTGCACATTTTCTAGCCACAAGAGAACCACTGCCTGCACTTCAGGACCAGAACTGGCTACTCCATTTCTCAGGCTTCAGTCTCAAGGTAGCCAATGACCCAGGGCACGTCGAGGACCCCTTAGATGCATGGGTATGTTGTACAAAATGCAAAGTGCTCTTGGGCAGCGTGTCTTCCAATCTTAGCAACTACATCATCTCTGACCAATTCCCAATTCCCATTTGTACCTTAAAGTAGTGGAATGCCCTCTGGATGAAGGTCGGTCTTAGAAGAGAACTAGAAAACCTAAGGGAAGCAGGGCAGCAAGGCCAGAAATGACTTTAAGCCCAGCGTCCCCCATTAGAACGTATGGAACACAGAGAGTCGTCACTGTGTATACAAGTCATTATAAATGATTCATTAATTCAACAAACACTTGTAGACATTCAATAAATATTTGTTTAATGAATTGTTGGAGGCATTAGTGTATTACATGTTAGGCGCTGTGGGATATTGTAGTGAAGAACAAGGTATAATGTTACCCCTCAAGGAGCCTACCACACGGTGGTATGGCTGATGGGTAGGACAGGTAAATAGACAGGCCTCATGACAGCAATTAAACTTAGAGAGTACTGTGTCCCAGGCTCTGCTCAGAGGCGGCACCAGTGCGTCCTTTCCACAGCCTTGTCAAGTCAGTTCAGTGTTCATCTCCAGTCTGTGTATGAGAGAGCCCGGGCACAGACAGGTTAAGACACTCACCTTAAATCGCACAGCTAGCAGTGGGAAGGTCAGAAATCACACCAGTCAGTCTGACTCAGGCCTCACACTTGAAACAGTGAGCAAGTGGGCGGTGTGCGGAGATACACAACATCGACTTAAGGCTGCAGGACTAACGGGGCAGCAGGGCAGAGCCAACGAGGAAGCCAGGATTCCTGGCTGCATCAACTAGGAAGCTGGTGTCATTGCTGAGGAGGACAGGTGCTGGGAAGAGTATGGGAGTCACGACAACTACAGCTTGAGGCTGAGGTGGCTGTGGACACTCGAGTGGGCTTCCGAGCAAGCGCATTACGGTTCTGTTACACCCGGCTGGAGACGTGCACTTGGCGGTCATCGGATCGTGCTCTGCTCTTTCTAGTTGACAGTTTGAAGCTTTCGTGGGGGGCTAGAGACCACTTACAAAGGTTTTGGTTTTATACTTCTTTGTTGAAGTGATTTTACAAACTTTAATAAAATTAAAATGGACGATTTGCAAGCAATAGTAGCAAGATAGAATTAAACTGGATCTAATTGAAGGAAGCTGGATGAAATTTTGGGGGGAAATCTTTGCATTTAAATTTTACCAACTCTTCCTAAGCCTCATTTTTTAAGTGTAGTGGTATACAATGTTATATTAGTCATATTAGCTTCAGGTGTACAATGTAGTGATTTGACATTTTTATTCCTTGCGATGTGATCGGCTCACTAATTCTAGTAATCATCTTGGTTTTATCTTTTATGTTTTGCTTTTTAAATGGAATTTAAATTTATGGTTTTAACATAATATATTCACTTCCCCTTTACCCTTCTTCCTTCAAAATATATCCATGGATAGATAGATAGATAGATAGATAGATAAAGGGATAGATATAGATAGATGATAGATATATAGATAGATAGATAAAGGGATAGATATAGATAGATGATAGATAGATAGATAAATGAAAGGTGATAGGTGGAAGGATATATGCATCTAAATCAAAGGAATCAAAATGAAGAAGACACAGTCCCTGACTGCAGGACACTCTTTACCCACAAAGAGGTGTAGGGAGAAGTGGCCAATTTGGGCCATATCTTCTTTCCTCTGATCATTGTGTTTTTCTCAGGGCTCAGATAGTGTATCCCATGATGGGTCTAGGTGGTCAGTTAAGTCCATCCAGAGTGACCTGAACCTCTCTGGGCAAAGACATGACGTGAGCCTGAGTGCATGGACCGAAGTGTGAGTGCAGATAACTCAGGACATCTGCTGTGACCAGGAGGACAGTGCGGTGGGGGTGGGGTGGTAGGACTGGGAGTGCTGGGTGTCAGCGGACTTCGGACTCAGCGAGCTATGGCTGTGCTCCATTCAGCCCCCGTCAGGCTTTCTTTCCTGAGGAGCCAAGGCTCCCTCTAAAAGCTGGGATCTGATTAGCTTGCATTTGATTTCTTTGCTGCCTAATGAATTACCTCTGTAGCTCTAGCTGTGGTGTCATTAGCCTCCCATTGCCTTGGGCACCAATGCAGGAGAAAAATTCTTACAGCAGTCCCAGAATCCTGCAGGAATTGTACCAATTTACTTCATAACAACTAATTCACCTTCACGACCTGTCAGCTCCCAACAGCAGAGCAGACCCTGCATGAGGATGGCTCAGGCACTTTTCTCATCCTCGTATGCTCCTGAGCGGGAGGTCAGTCTGTACCTGCTGAAGGCCATGGGCACGTCCACAGTGAGCTTGGGAACACTGCGGAGGCCAGTGTTCTTATACCATGACATTCTAGTGGGGAAATTCATGCACTGTGTGCTGTAGGGTACAGATTTAGCCTCCAGCAAATGGCACTTATTTATAGCAAAGTGTATTTGCAGTTTTGGGGTTGTTAACTACATTCCAGGCTGGCCGGCCTTCTCCTTGTAAGAAAACCAAGTGTCACCGCTGGACTGCAGGGCCACCCCTGAGAACATGGGGCGAATTCTGCAAACAGGGCTGAAGGGAGGCCGCGGCCGAGTATTCTGGATCAGAAGGCATCTGTGTTGATTGTAATCTGTTAAGACCTTAACTGTAGCTTATTTCTTATGTCCAGAGACTGTGTACTTGTTGAAATAGAATATTCATTTATGAAGAGACAATATAGCATGTCGAAGTATTAGAGTGTTTCTGCCGAGGACCTGAAGGGCAGAAGAGGAAGAAGCACCTAGGACAGTCGTCGGAGTGGGTAGTGAGAGGGGCCAGCACTGAACCGGGAGGAAATAAGGTGTGTCTCCTCCCTGTGACCTCTCTCCACCCACTCCTGTACCGAGGGGGAGTTAAAAGCAAGTGTCAAAGATCAGACTCTCCAGAAGCTTTTAGGATTTGAACTACTCTCACACTTGCCACAGACATGACAGTTAAAGGTGAGCTCTTCAGGCGAAGGGAGATTTATCTGGGCTTTCACCACCAGACTCCATCATTTTAAGGAGTATTTCCCAATTGTGTCTTTAACTGCGCATGGAAAATGCATTTCCTTCTTGAAAAATCTCTCTGGCACACATCTCTATTCTTTGCCGGTGCCTTTCGGGAGTTCCCTGCTCATTACTTCTGGGTAAATCCAGCTCCTCTCTCTAGACAGCTCCATCCTGTATGATGAGGGGGCCGGAGGGGCTGTTAGTCTCGGCCTTCAGCGCGGCCCTCTTTATCTGGACCAGAATCTTTTCAGGAGAAGGCACCAATGATTCTGAATTAAAACAAGAGTTTGGTGGCTCCCCACCATCTTCTTTTGCATACTTCCCGAGCTTCTCTTCTCCCTAACCTGACATTTGTCCAGGGCTGAAGGGTATGGGGGACAGGGGTGTGCTGCGTCTCTGTTTTCATTGTGATAGTCAGAAGACAGCAGAAGGGGAGCAGCCCCTCAAATCTTTACAGCAATTACAAGGCCTAATGATGCCGCGCTGGAGGGGTGGGAGGCTGTCACTCAGCTCCAGGCTGTGTTTGGGGCTGCAGTGCCCTCTAGTGGCCGCACCTGTCCGTCCGCTGCGTCCATCCTGAGCCAGGAGCGGGCAGGGGCTATAGACGTGCGTGCAGGTGTGTGGAGCGGGTGGGGCTTTCCTGGGCATTTGGGGACTAAAGGTGACCGAAAAGGAGTTAGGTGACATGTATGTGAAGGATATTGGCGGGAGCGGGGTGGTGTGTATTTTCCCTGGTGAGTTTTATCTTTCCTTCATTATCTTGTGTCTATCACTTTGTAGTTTTCTCCTTCAGATGTTTTACATGGAAGTGTTTTATTCATTAATTTTTGTGCCACCACGATTTTTTTAAGGTCGCCATGTGTTCCTTTTCCTTAAATTTCTTTTCCGTGATGCCCAAGGGGCCCCAGCATTTACCTCACCTTTTCTCTCACAGACGTCATTTGGGGCTTGATAGCACCATCTAGTGGCCATCCGCGGAACCCCACCGCGCTTTCCGGCCTCTGCTCAGTAATTGTCCAGGAGGGCTGTGAGTTCATTAAAGAAATGCTCCTGATTAGGAGGGGCCTGAGGGCCAGCCAAAGGACCCCCAAGCTCTCTGCTAAGGCTTGTAAGGCAAAATTTTAAAACTCTTATCTTGAAAAGAAGCACTTTCTCTTTACTGTGTGTGTGTGTGTGTGTGTGTGTGTGTGTGTGTGTTTAAATTTGATTCAATGAATATTTGAATTCATTTAATTTAATCTCAATGAATAAAGGCTTGTTTTTCTAGAAATGCGAAGACCTCACCCCACCCTCACTGATCTCTAATGGGTCCATACAGCTTGTTAAAGAAGACTGGAGGCCTGGCCAAGGGCTGGGTGAGCAGGATCCTGCCAGATCACGGTCACTTTACAACTATTCCCAGCCAGGAGCTGCGTGAGCCTGAATGTCATTCAAGGTTTACATGTGGCTTGAAGTGACTCGGGGCTAGCTGGCATGTGGGCCTCTGGGACCCTTATTTAATAACATCATTCTTGGTTTTGATACGTGCCGGTATGCAGTTCTCTGATCACCTAGAAAGAGCTCGAACTCAACTCTGGATTCGTTATTAAAGAAAATGTAAACGTGAACTAAATTATATCACATATTTGCAGTCCCCGAGTGCGTCGTTCGCCTTAGCACACAGGAAGAATCCCACCCATGAATGTGTGGGGTAAAAATGCCTCCTCCACACGACGGCGATGCTCATCTGGGAGGCAGCAGCGCTGGAATGACTCACATTACCCGGCAGACAAGTGCGAGACTAGCACAATGCTCCCTGGACCCCGTAAGAGGGAACTCTGCTATGAGGTCAGCGAGTTGGATCTCACAGCCAACCTTCTGGAACCCCTTGGCAAATGTTTCCGACCAGTTCCCCCGAAGATCCAGCCCATCAAGCATCGCGATCTTGTTGCCTCCGAGAGGACCAGATGGATATTCTAGCTCTGTGCATCGGTTCCAAAAGCCCACGGGCCTCCCTGAAATTGTTTTATGTCTGGGACTCCAAAGGGCCAGCGAGCTCTGAAGGAACCCCGCGCCTTTGGGCAGCAGACTTCACTTCCATCTTCACATGCCCAAGCAGTGCTTTCTTCCCTAGGGAACAGACTACTATTTTCTAGTAGGCATTGCCAATGTTTGTCACCAAAAGTAAACCGAGAGCTCCCCCACTCCCTGTCACTCATCGGTCAAGGGTGATGTGGACCCATCTCTCAGGCTTTGGAGTGCAAATCTTTTTGAAAAAGTCAAAATTCCCTCTGGACCAATAGCAAAGCAGGGGTGTCCTTTTCTTCCCTATGATGGGGAGGCCATCAGACAAAACATCTTACAGTGTACTAGCTGGGTGACCTTGAGGCTCTTGGCCTCATTTTCCCCATCTATACATGGGTGTAATAATAGAATTCCACGCAGAGAGCTGCTGTACGAGTGAAAGGTCTCAAATAGATGTCACTTTCCTGGTACGCACAGGCTCGATGAATCGAATAGTGATTAAAACTGTGATGGCGGCGAGTCGGCACGTGCTCGCCCCCGTGTCATTGCGTGCTCTCAGGTCACTGAGTAGTTTGTCATCACGCACTGCTCGACGTAGGTGCTATTGATACCTCCACCTATGGACGCAGGAGCGCCCTGCGGGGATTGTTCGTGCTCCTGAGGCCGTCCCAGACCTACTGAGGAAGCACCCCAAGAGGGTCAGTGGGGCTGAGGGTGCTCTCACATTTGGAAGGGCCACTTCCCATGCTGCGGGTTTCTAGGAGGAGGGGTTCCCCAAACTGAGTGAGCCAACAGGACTGCGTGCTTATGCCCTCCGTGACACTTTCTGACCCCTCAAGAGTTTGTCCAGCATTCAGGGGCCACGAGGTCCTGTGAGTCCTTGGCCTGCAGCCCCTCTCACTGTTCCTATTTATCTTGTCTGTGGCAGGCAACTCCCCATCCGAAGAGTCTGAGGAGCGAGGACGAGACCCCAAGGTGCTGACGTTCCCGGAATACATCGCCAGCCTGTCGGAGTCTGGCACCAAGCACATGGCGGCGGGAATCCGGATGGAGTGCCAGAGTAAGGGGCGATGCCCCTCGTCCTGCCCCTTGTGCCATGTGACATCCAGCCCTGACACCCCTGCTGAGCCGGTTCTGTTGGAGGTGACCAGAGCAGCCCCCATCTATGAACTGGTGACCAATAACCAGACCCAGAGGGTAAGAGGCCTGGGACTCAGGGCTCAGGGAGGCATGAGTCACAGAGGGCTTTGCGGATGGCCTCGGGAGGCGACAGGGTGCAGTGGAGCTCCGTGCTGCAATACGGATAGTGGGACTCTTTATTTAGCTAATCCAGGTACCTCATTTGCTTAGATTTGCATGTTTGCATATTAAATCAAATCAATGTATTCATAGCTCCCATGGTAATGACTCAGGAGTCACAAGTCAGCATTTGTATAGTTCTCTGAACAACGGACCTGGAGGAAGAAGGCAGAAAGGGAGGCGCAGCCCCTGTAGTCACCCAAGTCCTTGTTCGGAAGGCTTCGGGGGCCAGTCACGGAGGGTGGCCCAGCTCTGCCTCCCCATGGTGGCACAGAGGGTGGCCCAGCTCTGCCCCTCCCCATGGTGGCATGGGGGTGGCCCAGCTCTGCCTCCCCATGGTGGCATGGAGGGTGGCCCAGCCCTGCCCCTCCCTGCCCCTCCGTCTTCTGCAAGCCCCAGGCTGCTGCAACCGGTACCCCAAGAGCTTCTGAGAGCAAGCCTGGGGCCGGCCTGCAGGGCAGAGAGGAGCTGGTGGGGCAAGAGGGCGAGGGGCCCCCGCTTCCGGCGGGGGTATCAGGAACACAGTGAGGAGGCTGATGCAAGTTTGTCTTCGACAACCCCCTTTCCGGACCCCCCCCACTTCCCAAACTCAGCCCTTCCCTGACTCCCTGGCCTTAAGCTAGGGGTGGGGGACCCCATCCATCCGGCCCTATTTTGAAGCCTTTAATCTCTGAGCCCATAGACGGGCATCCTGAGTTCAGTCCCTGTCACGTTTCTTCTCACTCTTCTTCCTGAGACTCGTCGTCGCCATCGTCTCCGCTGCTCTGCGCCCCTTCTAGAAGCCCGTGCTCCCGGGGACAGGGCTGAGTGGAGGGGCAGAGGCGCGGCCACGCCCTTCGTGACTCGGTGTGCGTTCTGCTCCCCCCTCTCTGGCATATGGGGGGCCAGTTTTCTAACCTCTCTTAGCCTCCCTGCTCTCCTTCTGTTGTTCTAGATAATCTCTGATGCCGTCTTTCAGTCCCTTCTGTAATTACAGTCTAGAAACGAGTAGGGCAAACAGTATTTCCAACCAGGTACCTCAAACCCAGCAGACCCGCACGCCCCACCTTCCGACCTGGCCACACCTGCTATGCGCCCACCGCAGTGACTGGCGCCCACACTGGAGACCAGGGATGCTTCCTAGACGTTCGTTGTTTTTGTCTTGTCACTCTCTAATATCTATTCCATCACCAAGGGCCACAAATATCTAGACTCCCTTCTCTTTTTGAACATTAAAAAAAAATACAGCTTTTGATCTGAATTTGGGTCAGTCAGGCAGGGCCCGAAGTGAGCATTGACCGTGCCCCGGGCTTCACGCTGGGACCTGGGGGACACAGTTAATTATTAATGAGAGACCGTGGTGGCAGGAGCGGGAGGTGGCCCACCGTCATGCTGGGTGCTCGTGCCGGCATCGTTCCCCTCACTAGCCTGTGACCCCGAGCACGTCACCTAACCTCTCTGACTAAGTGTCCTCCCTCTAAACCATGGCAACTGCTTCTCACGGAGCTCAGACTGAAGTGGTAGCACCTAAAAGGGCCTTACGAACCCTAAAAGTCTACACGAAGCAGAGCGATAGTCAGGGATGGGACCCCGCTCCCTGGAGGCTCCCGATCTGAGGCAGTGTGAGCACTTATTCCAGTTATTCCCATCTAAAATGCCTTACGCTGCGTTCGGAAGGAATGAAACACGGGATACTGGCTTTGGCCTTGGACAGTTTGATTTTTGTGGAATTGTCTTCTGTGTTCTCTACTCTCTTCCCCTCCCCTCCCTTCCCCTCCTCTTCTCTTCTCTTCTCTCTCTCTCTCTCTCTCTCTCTCTCTGTCTTCCTTTCTCCAATCTATTTTCTTCTTGAATTTTTTGGTCTACAATTTTCCGGGACAGGTGTTTCATCTCTCCAGTCTACTGTGTGGGTGTGCTGACAGTGGGACAGAGAGAAGGGAATCATAAGTCGAGGCTGCAGGGTTGAGTTGACCTGGGGAGGAAGCCCCCACCGTGACCGGCCGGCCTGGGCAGGCTGTGCCCCGTGCCGGTCCCACCCTCTCGCCCACCCTCGGTGGGGTGAGGCAGCTGCACCCCCCGAGGGGCCAGTGCCTGCAGGATCTGCTCCCGCACCAGGGAATTGGCCCATCATCACAAGTTCTGTTCTCTCGCTGGTCTAATTTTATCCTTTTGTCCTTTTACTTACAGTGAATATCTGCTGTGAAACCACTGTGTGTAAAGAATTGTTCTAGGCTCTGTGGTATTTAGAAGCTTCCATGTGAGACCCAACTTTGTCATTCAGAGATAATAATAATTGCTGGCATTTACCGATGACTAATGTGTACTATTTATATGTGACTGATGTGTGTGCAGCACAGACACTGTGCTATGCCCTCTGGCATATATTATTTTCTTTAGTCCTCACAACAACTATGAGGAAAGTGTTATTTTCATCCCATTTACCACTGAGGAAGCTGAGTTTATATAATTTGCTCAAGATCATATGGCAGTGATTGGCGGAGCTAGACAGAATCTTATGGGTAAACAGTGAGCTACAAGGCATGCTGCAGGAATGCAGAGGAAATACTGGGGTTGGGCACAGAGGCATTTGAGAAAGGGCTACGTGGTAAAGGTAGCCCCCAATTATATGGTAACGAGGTCATTGTTAATAGAGCCCCAGATGTGGAGTGATGGGAGGGAGGTGGGAGACAGAGTAGAACTTTCAAGGTCTCAACCATGCACATGAACTGTTATGCTAATGTGAGCCTGGGCCTAGAGGTCCTACGAGGTCCATACATCCCAGAAACAATCTCCTGGGGGAGGAACTTCTGATCACAAAATGGTGAAATGGGGCTACGGCTTCCCGGCTGGAAGTTACTTAGGGCCAAGCAGAGCCTCGATGCTCTGTCCCTTGATGCTGGTGACTCAGCCTTGGCTCCTAGACACTCACTCTTTCCTCTGCCTTCTCTTGCAGCTCTTGCAGGAGGCCACCATGAGCTCTCTGTGGTGCTCAGGAACTGGAGATGTCATTGAGGACTGGTGTCGATGCGACTCCACTGCTTTCGGAGCTGATGGCCTCCCCACCTGTGCGCCTCTCCCGCAGCCTGTGTACGAGTCCCCCCACCACCTGTCCCAGCATGATTCTGCAGACACGCATTATAGAGGGCCCCCTGCTTGCAAAGTTATAGGCTGGGTACCAGGGAGCAGAGAGAAAAAGATGGCACAGTACCTTCAGGGAGCTTGCAGCCTTCTAGGACAGGCAGGTACACTCAATGCAAGAGTAGAGGAAAGAGTTTGGTAGGTTTCAGGAGCCACTTAAAGGAAGTGTGAAAATGGAACGATCAAGTCTGAATTGGAGGAATGGTGAATGCTTCCTGAAGGAGGTGGCCCTTGAATTCCTCTTGAAGGTAGAGAAAGTAGGACAGCATGGCTAGAAGGTGAGGGGTAAAAGTGCTTTTGCAACGGAGGAAGTCAGATCCATAATGAGACCTTAACAAGGCCAACAACCCCTCTCTGGGTGTCAGGCACAGCGTGGAGCACTCAGATTCTTGTATCCTCAACCTTGTAGTAGACAAGGAGATCGATTCAGATGGGCTGAATACTTTTCCAAGGTCATAGAGCAGGAAGCGGAGCCATGGCCATGATATTAGCCATTCTAGTACGGAGAGGGTACAGCAGACAGATGACCTTGGGTAGAACCAGTGGGGCCTGGTGGCTCACTGTGGGCCTGCGGAGGAAGGAGAAGTTGAAAATGGTCTTAAAACTTGTGTCCTCGGTGGCTGGGAAGATAAATAAGCCACAATTAAGAAAAGAAGCCTCAAAGAACAAGCAAGTCTGAGGGGCAGGCTGGCTCCGTTTGGAGCCGTAGTGGAGCCACAGTGGGCCAGTTGCATAGCGATAGGTCAGTGGTCAGAGGGCAAGGTGGTTGGCACTCTATAAAAAAGTAAATGCTAGAAATAAGCAGGTTTAAATCCAACCCAAAACAATGAAAAATGGAACCACAGCTGTGAGAAAGGATGCTCCAGAATAGGTATCACTTGGGAAGAGCAGAGGGTCAGGGATGGACATTAAGGGGTGTCTGCATTTGAGGGGTGAACACAGTACAGATTGCTACAAAGGTGGCTGAGAATGAACATGTCCAGTTTCCTTCTGCTCAGGGGAAGGCTGAACAGAACTGGCTAAACTCTTGTAAATCCTGACGGGCTAGGGCCCGAGGCAGGAACCCCATTGAGCCTCTAATATGGTATCTGCCATTGTGGGGAAGCACAGAATTATGTCTAATAGAGTGCTGGTGGGACAACTAGAGGAGCATGATCCCAGGGATCAGTAAGGCACAGAAAGCTGAAGTGAGAATCAGGACCCAGGGTACCTGGAGGGCCAAGGAGGCAGGAGCAAGATGGCAGGAGGAGCAGCAGGTGAGGCTGGTCTTGGTGAACACGGCGTCTGGCCTGTTTCCTGGAAGTGCCCATGGGCATGAAAGGGCCAGGACCGAGCAGGAGGGAGAGGGGAGCACAGTCGTCAAGTGCACTTGCGAGTCGTCTTCTCTGGCCTTCTCTGTGCAGGTGGCTTTAGGTGTACCACCCACCGGCTTGTTGCTGTTTATAGACAGGACTTGGACCTCCTGAGTCAAAAGAGAATCAAGCTCGCTATTAATGAAAGTCATTTCCTTTGGTAGAAAGTGAGCCACTCTAAGAAGATGGCACTTCTAGACTGATTCACCAACTAAGAAGGCTACCTTTGACACATACCACCAAAGCCACCAAACAGCTATCATCAGGTGGCTACAGATCTAGCCATAAATGTCCTAGGGATGATTTCATTTCTAAACCTGCATTTGCTGAATGTCACAGCTGAAGATCCAATTGGGCTAAATTTTCATAAACTGGAACATCTATTAAAGGTTCCACTTTGCTTGTTACTGTGATCACGTCTGTCAGCAGCAGACCATAGAAATGCACTTTTTAGTTTTACACACGTCTGTGTAAATCATACCCACTCCTGTTTCTCAGGAGAGGCCGGCCTGAGTCCACATTTTCCCAGAATCTGAGTTCTCAGAAAGGCTGAGTTACTTACTTAAGGTCCCTAATACTCTTCCTTCAAAATAGCACTCTGCATATGACTCTCATTAATGGATTGGTCAATATCCGCACTGTGTTGGGTCTAGTCCATCTTTAATGTCATATACAAACTATGCACTTCTTCATATTAAGCCATTAAAGGGCATGTGTTTTGCATTATTTTCCTACTAGCTGAATTCCTTGCTGTGGCTCCCACAGCCTCCCATGATTTGTTGTTAAGGTTCTTATCACACATTATTGGATGTTTGGCTATCGACCACACCATGAAAACAATGGCCTGTGCACTCGTGCATCTTCAGCACTCACCAAGCACATTCTTAGGAGTAGTGGGTGCTTAATAAATATTTGTTGAATTGAAATTGAACATTGCTTTGGTGTGATACGCCCCCAGTACCTTGCCCAGTGACCCGTGAGCCCAATGACAGGCATCTGTGAGCTGAGTGGAGGCGAGAGCCAGGAGTCCGGGTGGTCATGAGATATGGGAAGCAAGGACGGGGGTGAATGGCAGGGATGCATGTGAGGGAGGGAGGCCGGAGTGAGCAGGGACTGGGAAGGATCCCAGAAGCCAGTGGTCTAGGAAGAAATAGGGACTTGGAACCAAGAGAGAAACCTGACACACACATCAAGTCAGAGCAAGGCAGCAAACTGAAACCACTTGGACCATGAGGAGACCCCCACCAGTGAGTGTCAGTAATGGTTACTGAAGGTCTGCATGAGATGGCAAGGCCAAAGAGTGGTCAAAATAGACAATTTACACAGAGTGAGGAAACTATGAACTGGGGAAAACAAGGCAAGACTGCATTCTGGAAATGGGGGTATCTTAGAAACCCAAGAGCCAAGGCAGAACCTGAGTTTGCAGACAGAGGACATTACCCTGAGGACAACCTGACATGTGGCCAACCTTCTCTTGCACTGTAAAGCCCCTGTGAGCATCACCTTCAAACGGAGCCTGTCCTGAGGCCCAGCCAGCAGAAGGCCTGGTGCAGAACACACGTTAGTACCCAGAGCCAAAGGGGAAGCCAGCAGCAGGGGAGAGCCTGGGGACGCTATGGAAACGGAGCTGACCGTGGCCTTGTTCAGGCAGGGCTCTCCTAGACACCACTTTCCATGTGCCATCCATGTAGGCACATTCCTTATTTTTCAAGAGCAAATGCAGAAATGATATTTTCATGCCCTGTGAAGGAGTACCCCGAAAGCCTTCTCCGCTGACCTGACACAGGCGCCGTCTCGGCTTTGACTCGCCTGCTTATTTAAGTACAAACGTGTCGAGTCCTAATCTGTAACAGGCGCTTAGATGAATAAAAGAAAGATTTCCAGGACCTTCAAGAACCTCTACTCTCTAGTGAAGGAGACAGGCCCTCAAAGAGCTCGTTGTGGTGGTTGGTTAAGAAAAAGGTTAGAAGGAAGGGTTTACGGTGACACGAATAAGAAGATGGCCGGTAGTGGTATCGACGCCCGTCGTGGGTCTCAGCTGGGTCCGCGTTTCATGCTTCTTCCTGTCTGCTCTCAGGCTGAGACTGTCCACGGTGCACGAACCCAGCAGCACCCTCGTGGTCCTGGAGTGGGAACACTCAGAACCGCCGATTGGAGTGCAGATTGTAGACTACCTCATCCGTCAAGAAAAGGTGACGGACAGGATGGACCACTCCAAAGTGGAGACAGGTGAGCATCGCCCACTTCCTGGGCTCGTCTTGACCCAGGGAGGTAAAAGGAAGTGTTCTGCCCGCTGGCCCTGCTCCTGCTCCCGGGTGTCTCAGGGCACTGCGGGCAGAGCAGGAGCCGTAGTCATCTTGTCCATTTAGGAGTTTTTGCATGGTGAGCATCTGACCAAGTCTTGTTTTCATTTTGTTCTTCTTCTTGTTTATAAAAGAGGTGTCCATTTCATTGCCTCCAGGCACACTCACAAAGAAATAACAACACAGTACACTAGTTATCCTAGCCCACGATTGGGAAACAATTCTGTGCTAACCACGGCCATGATTACAGAGAAAAAGATTGCTTTGCTAACATGCCCCTTCAGGCAAAGGCATGAGCAAACAGATTTTGACTTCCCCATGCCTTGTCCTATAGCAAATTCTGCTGTTGCTAGATCCAGCTAGAAGAAGAAAGTCTTGAAGGAGTGGAAACATCCTGTGAAAAGTGTTCCGTGCTTTAGTATTTCATTGTCTATACATGGGAAAGGGCAACATAAATCGTGCTAAAACCTACGTATGAGTGTGGTCACCCATAGGATGGTGGCAGCTACAGTTTAATTCGGGGTAAATACCCTCTCAGACACACGCACCGCCTTGCAGTGTGGGGAGCTGTCTACTGCCTCTTCCAAGGTCCTTTCCTTGAAATGCACAGCTACCACAAAGGCCTGGCGCTGACCACTGACCGGAACAGCTGTTCTCTGCCTGTGCCTGCTCCTCATTGCTTGGCCATCATAGCTTCTCACACCTTTTCCATTCCTTCCCCTCTGGGCAGAAACGGTGCTGAGCTTTGTGGATGACATCATCTCTGGAGCCAAGTCTCCTTGTGCCATGCCCTCTCAGGTGCCAGACAAGCAGCTTACCACCATCTCCCTCATCATCCGATGCCTGGAACCTGACACCATCTACATGTGAGTGACACATACTGCCTAGTTATTTCTTACCCCAAACATCCTGGGGTTTTAGCGGCTTCCATTTTGCTACTTGAGTTCCTCTAGAGACTGGAGAAATATTTTGAGTCTCAGGTCTTGTCTCAATCAGCATGATACCGAACCTTGTAGGTGCTGGTGACAGAAGAGCAACAGAGAGAGTCTAGTCCCATCCTTCAAAGAGTCTATAACATGGGGGGAAATAGATGAACAACTAACTTTAACATCAGGCAGAATTAAATAAATGCTAGATGGAAGAGCAAGGAACATGTCGTAGAAGAGGAAAGGAAGAGGCCGTTAGTTCTAACTCGAGTGGACATCACCTGAGTCGGGTTGTGTAGAACTCCAGTAGGTCCAGTCATGTTGGCACAGGCACTCCAGGCTGCAGAAACAGCAAGGGAAAAGCAAAGAGGCACGGAGGTGAGTGAGTAGCAGCGTTGTCCAGAGGGCAGAAGCAGATGGTGAGTAAAAGGGCAGAAAGTGGGGCTCCAAAAATAGTATGAACGCCGTATGTCAGCAGAGATTATGACGTTTTTCGGACGTATGACAGAGAATACCGAAAACTTTGTTTTAAAAAGCTAGCTCCGGTAGCACTGAGATCGTTTATAGAGGTGAGAGATGGTCAGCGTTTTTCTTCAAAGAAAATGCAGTGCCCTCCTGTATCACGGCACTCAGATCAGCCCTCTTCTCTTTGGGAGTTCGTCCCCACTCCAGTTGCTTCGGGAACAATCCTAACATGTTTGTGAGGCAGAAAGAGGAGAGATAATGATGGAACCTAAGTCAGGATAGGAAAATTGGGGGGGCAAGGCAGAATACATAATGAAGTAGTTGGAGGATCCTTTGAACCCACCGGTATGAAAAACATTTAACAGTTTACCGATGAGGTCACAAGAATAGAGTCAAGGTCTCCAGAATAAATCACTTCTATTTCCACAGTTAGACATTTCAAGGATGAAAAACACTAGACGTGTGAGTGGCATTGATTGCAACATGAACTTTGATACCCAGGCTGAATATCTTCAATATAGGAGAAAAACATGTAAGTCAGGGGCCGTGGGGATGCAAGGAAAATACATGAAGTGACGTTCTAGAGGAGCTGGACAATAAAGACTAATTCTAGGACGAAAGGAAGTCGGCCTGCTTACGATTCTCATCAGCTTGCCTGCTATTGGGCAGATGTGGCCGACACCTGCATGAGGAAGGGCAGGCAGAAGGAACAAAGGGTTTGACGTGTGGGCCACTTACCCTGCTGCAGAATGCCTCAAACTCAGTGAAAGTGGAATTATAATTTATAGTAAGTGCTCCATAATTCCTGTCCTGCCACCAGATTCCTAACATTAATTCGGTGTCTGTTGGGAGTACTATACCAAGTCCTCACCCACCCTGAAACCCTCCTCATGTGGACTTGATCTGGCTACGTTTCCTGACCGGAGACCTGAGGCTGATACCTTCTCCCACTCTGACGTCCTTGATGACCTCCCCATATTGCTCTCTTAGGTCTTGTAAAACATAAACTTTCCGTCAATGTTGATTATTGAAGGAGACAACACGTAGGGCTGAGGGGGTTAAAAGCACAGCCACCCTCCACTAGGTGGCGCTGCAGATCGCAGGAAGCGCGCCTGTGGGCGGGCCTGCGAGAAGCGTTCCTCGGTCCAAGGGCAAGGGCGCGGGTCCCGGACTGATGGTTGAGAATACCTGGGCCCAAGCCAGGCACTACGTGATTGCAAGCCAGGCACTTAAAGTTTCTGCAGCTAAGTTTCCTTATCTCTACGAGGAAGGCAGCCTTTTTTATGGAATGCTTACTACATGTGGGGGACGCTGGGAACCCTTCCTGACCCTGAGATGAAGGTTATTGTTTGTGTTTTATGGTTGAGCAAACTGAGGTTCAGCAACGCTGAGTGACTTCCCCAGAACCACACAGCTGGCTGTCCGGGGTGTGGCGAACGGGGAAGAATCGAACAAGGGTTTGCATTCCCTTCACACACTGTCTCACGCCCAGCCTCTCCAGGACATGTGACAGGACAGCCTCTGCCTTTGGGGACATGTGACTAGATACTGGAAGGATCTAGTAGCATGATCTTAGTACCTCATGTTAAAGCACAGGCTCTTCACCTGGGGTCCACAGAGGTAGAACTGCATTGTAGCACAGCTGGCTGACTTTGTCATCCTATGCACTTTATTAATGCATTTAAAAACCATTATTCTCAGAAGGGGCCGACATACAAAATCAGTCAGAAGTCCCTGGTTGAAAAGTATCTTAAAGTGTCTGGTCCAACATCCTCACTTTAGAGATGAGGAAACTGAGGCCAGCGTGGGGAGGTGACTCCCTAGTCACCTCCCAGTCATCATGGCCTGTGCTCACAGGACACTGCCTTTGGGGACATGTGACAGCGGACAGGTAATTCAGAAGCGGTGCATTCAGAGTGGTCAGTGGAAACCCCCATACCTGGAGGGGGACAGTGTGCAAGCAGCAAAGGCGTTCGGCCCTTGACGGGGGCCTGACCCCGTGCACATCAGGTGTCAGGCCTTTAAGCTGCCCTGCCCCACCGGGCCTGGAGCCAGAGCCAGGCTGTGCTGATTCATACACATGATGTCAGTGTCCCCACCTGCTCTCCAGTGACAGGCGGTACAATCCAAGCCAAGCAGTGGTGGAAAGGCCCCAGAAGCTTTGGACAAGGCAGGAAATGGACTTACAAACAAGCCTTCTGGATTGGGTCCAGGGCTTATCTCTTCTGTCCAGTAGTTCCGGCTACATAACCCTCTTACTGTCCTCCGAGTGTTCGCTGGTGGGCACGACGACACTGCCAGTGTGCAGAGTGGCCTTCCTGAATGATTGTATACCATGTGTCCCCAGGAGAAGGCGTCACGTGCTCCCGGCTCTAACAGTAAAAACAAGCTGGCGGCCTCTTCGGGTCACTTGAGGACCCAGGGGGCTGAGACCCACTGTTAGGAACAGCTCTTTGGTCAAGTGTCCCCTCTACTTAGAAGGTTGTGGGACACTTATTTATCTGTCAGTAAGTCCTCAAAAAGTTTTTTAAAAAATAGGTGTAGGAAGCAGTTCCTTTCTTAATGCTTTGCTATTAAAAATAGTAAGAGCCTGGGACTCTAAATTTTACACTAAACACGCCCTCAGAGTAATGTGAGAATTGGCGTCTTCACCCCAGCTCAGTATCCTGTGGAGCTTAGCGGGAACTTACTGCATACGGGGCAGAAAGCAGGGCTACATGGAGGGGAGGGACGAGGTAGGGGCGTGATGAGAAGCGACACCATCCCAGGCATGGAGCGAGAGGGCCCATGTGACAGCCGATGTTGTACCTGAGGCTCAGGACAGTTCCCATCGCAGTCCAGGGAAACTTCTAGAAATTAAGGGCCCAGGGTTAAACAATGGTGGGCTACAAAACGTGGCTAGAATCCAGCCAGAGTCTGGGGCAGGTCGCAAGGCTCCTCCGTCACCTGGAGTTTCAGGGCCATGCTCAAGACCCGGAAGGTGGACAGGAGAAGACCAAGCCAGGCTGTCTGACGGCGGCTGGGTCACCATGCAGGCTGGGTCTCAGCTTCCTGAACCTGGGCCAGGGCTCAGGGGTGTGGCCCGGGAGGAGGCGGGGAAAGAAGGGCCCAGTCTGAGAACTGGGGCCCAGGCCCAAGCTCACACTAGCAGCCCACCATGTTGCCAGCACTGGGACATCGGCCTCAGACAGAAAGGACTTCCTCACTCCTGACTCTGATGAGAACTGAACCCCGGAAGTGAGGCCAGGGCAGTCTGCGACGAAGATCCAGTGGCCCACCTCTGGGGGTGCGGGGAGGTGAGCTTCTACACATTAGGGGCCCGATTGTCAGCATCTGCAGAAAGAGAAGGGGACTCACTCAGACCCTACAGGGCAGTCCCAGCTACATTTGTGGGGCGGTATCAATCCTGGGACCCGCCTTCTTCTCTCCATACTCCAGCTTACAATCACATAGTGGCTGGACACAAACCAGGTTTGGGGCCCAGGTATTCTCAATGATTAAGCCAGGCTCTGCTCACTTGTCCTTGGACAGAGAGGACCCGCACTCACGTTCTGCGGAGGGGACATGGGCGTGGGAGGGGTAACTTCTCTTAAATCCCAGCCCACGAGGCGTCGGTCTGCAGTCTGCTCTGCCACCGCTGGGCCCATCCCTGAGAACTGGAGCTCAAGAGAGTCTGGAGCAGGAGAGTAGAGGATGGTGTGGAGACCCAGTTGTGGGACAGGACTCCAAAATGGAGCAGGTGCCAGACAGGCTGATCGGATGCACCAGCTTTGGGTTTGGTGACCTCAGTCACAATTCTAAAAATAGCACCAAGAGGCCAATCAGGAGTATCCGGGACCAAATGATGGAAAGTTCTGGTGGCTGCCATTGCTAGGAGTCCAGGCAGCCCAGTTCTTGGGGCCAGCTGCAGAGAGCCCACTCAGACCCAGGCGGAGAGGGCTGGCGGGAGAAGAGGGTGGCAGTCCCTAGGTTTTGGGTCCCGGGTCAGGGTGGAGTTTAGTAGGCCAGGCTGTGGATCTAATCTAAGGGGCAGGGCACGAAGCCAAGGCCAGTGGGCTGGGCCACCTGTGCGGATGAAGCAGGACTGAGCACCTGGTCCCCTGGCCCCGACCTGACTGACAGCAAGGGGGCCGTGCCATCCAGTCGGAATCCACAGGTGAGGTCTGGACCCAGGTACCCGGCACCCAGACAGAGCAGGGTTCCCACGGGGATGGAGCCCACCTGTGTGAGGTGCCCATGGTCTTACACTGACTGTCGTCTGGGTTTCTCTGTGGGGAGGGAGTGGTAGACGTAAGGTTGTCTTTACTCCGCTGACAGAATCATTCGGTGATTTTCACCCCTTCGCTGCCTCACCGCCTCAGCTGGCTCAGGTCCAGCAGGTATCAACCGGGCCACTCTGTCCTGGGCATCTCTCTCCCTCCCTCTAGCTGTGCCAAGAGGACAAAAAGATCAGAATTGCCAATAACTGAAGCTTCCCACAGTGACACAGCAGAAGAGAGGGGGACAAGAAAGGCCGCATTAAGGATTTGCTTTAGACTCACCCTAGGCACCGACACCAGAGGTTACAGTCACGGTCACATTCGAATTCCTCTCTGAGTGGCAGAACCTGGAGTTGCTCTTTTGCTTCTCCATCCGGTTCCATCGCCCGGGGGGAAAATTGTACGGTCAGTCGGTCAGTCGGTCAGCCGTTAATAGCCAGGTCCTCATCCTTCCCCTGGGGGCGGAGGCGGGGGCTCTTAGAACCACCTTTACTATCACATCACCCAGTGATTCGTTTCCACTCTGGACCCCTGGTCCACGTGGACAGCATTTCAGTGGGTCAGAAAGAACTGCATGTAGGAAATAAAACCCTAGCCTATGGCACCTAAAGTCCCCTCAACTCTGGCTATTTCATTTCTGTCTGAAGAGGAAAAATGTCCCCAGTCCTTTATGTAAAAGTGTCAACCAAGCGCCAGACAGGACAGAGCAGCATTAATGGTTTCTGCGATGACATTGGGCTGCAGGTCCTACACGTGACTTTTGGTGCATTATCTCATTTCGTCTTCACAATGACCTCCCAGCATTGCTGTCCCCATGTCCCAGATGATGGAAAATAAAGCTCAGAGGAGTTCACTCCACATGGCAGAAGCTTCAGACCCAGCTTCTGACCATCCATTTCCATAGATACACACTCCTGCCTTCAGCTCAGTGGTTGTCAGCATGTAAGTGGCATCAGAATCACCTGGAAGGCTTGTACAGCACAGGCTTCTGTCCCCGTCTCTAGAGTCTCATTGCTGTCGCTGCTGTTGAGTTCCCAGGTCATGCTAATGCTGCTGGTCTGGGGACCCCACTTAGAGAACCAGTGCTCTATTGCCATGATGCTTTCCATCAAATAATATACCCAACACAGCAGATTACAACTCAGGACCCACCAAGAAGCAGTGAGAGGCTCTAGACTGCACACCGTGTGACCTGGGTGGTGGCAGTGAGTACACCACGGCAGGGTCGCGAGAGCGACCCCCACCCCCCCACCCAAGAATAGCGGGGCTGTCGGTAGGGCCTTCACTTCTCTCTGATGATGACACCCTTCCCTCCCTGCTAGGTTCACCCTGTGGGGAGTGGACAACACAGGACGGCGCTCCAGGCCAAGTGACGTGATCGTGAAGACCCCTTGCCCCGTAGTGGATGATGTCAAAGCCCAAGGTAAGAGGCCCTGAGGCCCACGGGTCTGCAGAGGGGGGCCCCAGGGACCTTCCCTTGTCATGACAAAAGGGAGCAAGAGGGTCGAAAAGAACTGCCTGGAGTTCAGTGGGGAAGGAAGAGCATTCAGGGCTGCGCAGAACAGCATCGCCTTGCTCCTGGAATGCTCATCTGCCTCTGGTGGGAATGCTCATGGTTTCCCATCATCCCATAGTCTGGCCGTCAAGGACCAGGCACGTGTGGGGAGACACCAGGGGCTTAGTCCGTGCCGAAGTCCCCACGAACTCTACCCTCAGGACGCTGATGGGCTTGCATACTCTTTTCATACTTGTTGTATTCTGAATTGAGGCATGGAAAGGCTGCAGGTTTGGAATTAATTGCTATACCCCTCTGCCCCTTGACAGAGATCTGCCAAAATCCTTTCCCTACGTGTGGGAGTTATTATGGACCCATCCTTTGGGGAACAGTTGTCCCTCTTCCGCGTACCAGGATCGGCCCTTGTCAGTCAGAGAGAGTATGTCTTCTGTCAACATCCATTGCACAAAATAGCACACTTCTGGGGGCGCCCTTTCCTCATGATGCTCCCTGGCTGGTCGGGACGTCGTCCCCCGTTCTGAGGCCTGTCACCTCCCCACCACAACCAGAACTCAGCTCTCCTGGGCACCACGTCTACAGGGCTCTGACACGACTTAAAGTGACCTGCTCAACCCTAACATCGCCTCAGTAGAACTGAACTGCTAGTCTTTGCACATTAAGGGAGACATTGACTGATTTTGGAAGTTAAGGTTGTGCACGTTTCTTTTATTTTTAATTTATTTTTATTGTTAGACTTATTTGGGTGACAGCTGTTAGCAAGGATTACATAGGTTTCAGGCATACAGTTCTACAGTGCATCATCAACAGGGGAAATACTGTGGCCCGAACTGATCTTCTGGCACACCTCAGATCTTATATGTAGCTCCTGACTCCAGCTGTATCAGGTTGACCACGAGGGACCCCATCCCGTAACATTCAAGAGGTGACATCATGAGGATGCAGAATCACAGGGAGAAGAGTGACCTGGACCTCCTTTAATTAAAGTCCCCGACCTTGTAGCATTTTACAACTTCTGAAACCTTTTGCACATTTATTGTCTCATTGAACACGCTCGGTACATTAAAGGCACGGTTATCTGATCACGTGAGGCTCCTTAAAACTCTTTAATGGATTGCTATTCTTCTTGTGACAAAGGCCAGAATATTTCACAGGCATATTGGACCTGAATGGCGTGGCCTGTGCCCGCTTCTCCAGCCTCTTCGTGCCCACTCTCCCTGATAATGTCTGCATTTCAGCCTCACCGCCTTTCTCGGTTCCTCTGACACTTGTCCTCCAACTATCTCCACTCCCACCACAGAGCCTTTGCCTGTGCTGCTCTCTTTACCTCACATGCTCTTCACACCCACCTTTTCAATGGATGAACTCCTCTCACCCTGCAGATCTTGGATCAAGTGTCCCTCCCTCCACACGGACATGGTCAAGGGTCATTGCTGCACGCCCATGTAGTGCCGCGTTGCTTTCTTTCAGAACATTCATCTCCATCTGTCTACCTCACTGGACAGCAAGTTCCAGGATGCTTCACTGGTCTCTTTGTGGTCACTGTTGTGTCCCTGACACTTAGAAGGCAGAATGGTGACCAACTGGTTATAGACAATCTTAGACTCTGGAGTTAGAGCACCCATATTCGAATTCCTGCTTTGCCATCTAAGGACTTGACCTTGAGCTGGTGATGTCACCTCATGCCTCAGTTTACTAATCTGTATACGGGGATGAGAAATAAACTTAAGTAATAAGTTTCTAGTCAGAATTAAATGAGGGAATTAATGTGAAGTATTTTTAAAAGTGTCTGTAAATGTTAGAACGTGTACATTCTGGGATGGAGACTCTCATGGTCAATCTGATATCATTGGGGTCAGGAGCCCTAAGTAAGGTGATTTGAGGGGTACCAGCAAATCAGCTTGGCCACAACATTTTTCTTAATTAAACTTGTACAACCTAAACTTCCAGTACCAGGCAAATATGCCAATATGTTAATATGCAAATGCTATCATTAACCATGTCTGCTTTCTAATAAGAGCTCAATAAGTATTTATTGAATATCAATAGAATATTGATAAGCAGACCAAAGTCACAGAGTGCTCATCGCACAGAGCCCGCACTCGGATTCAGTATTTGACATCAGTTCCCATTTGGCCGACAGAGTTAAATTAGATATATGTAGAAGGTTATGGGTGCAAAAGACTGAAAACCTTTCTTTGTTTCTGAATAGTGATGAAGAAAATACCTACAGATAAAAAAACAAAAAAAAAAACAAAAAAAAACAAAAAACGTTCAAGTTAAATGCCAAAACATTCTATTAGTGTCCCCTGGGGTGTCACAGGAGAGTGGTGACCTTCCGGTATAAGACAGAGGTGGTCTCTGAAGCTAGGGCTGCCTGGCACACGGGGTCTGTACCGGATGACGTCTGAAGGCCCCTGTAACCCCTGATGATGAAAGCAGAGTCTGGGATTGAAAACTCCTAGATGAGAGACGGTGTGGGGTGGCCCCAGGGCACCCATATCTCATCACCTGTTGATTCCCTACTTCTCACTAGAGAGGAGGGGGTGAGGAGGAGGCGCCCCCACTATTTCTGTGAGGGACTTGGCTGCTCCTAACAGCAGCGGGCACTTGGACTTGCTTGCTGAACGGTAGCAGGCTGGTGGGCCATCAGGAAGGTGATGAGCAGGTAGGAGGGACATGGCATCATGCTACCTGCCGGAGTAGATGGATAGAGGCAGCTCTGACGTGAAGAGTGCCCACCGTAGCCCAGTCTGCCTGGGGGAGGCCGTGGTGCTATTTCTCAGTGAGGCTCCTGGGGTTCATTCCAGCCCCCAATGTGTATCAGGAGGGGCTTCCGACCACTCACCCTTCCGGACTAAAAAGAGTTTCTGAGGTCTCAGCTGAGAGCACGAGAGGCAATTTAATGCCCAGAGCCTAAAAACAACGTTCCCAGGCCCTGCTGTCCTTCGGCCAGGAAGGAGTCTGTGCAGGGCAAACGGGATTAATGCTTTAGACCAGTTGAGGGTAGCCCTGCGAATTAACCCAGAGCCAGCAGTTCTACCAAAAAGCCATATGTTTGCCTCCTTCCGACCCAGATGGTGGTCATAAATATAGCTCCCTCGGGTCTGAGTTTAAACCTAATAACAAACAGGTGACTTTTGAGTGACCCAGAACATGGCTGAGTGACCCACAAGCTCCTAATTCATTATCTAGCAGGAAGCCAGACCCCATCCCATGTTTGGACACTTTTCCTGAACGAGGTACTTTCTATGAAATGTGACCACATTGTGACACTGAAGTCACTGTGCAAGGAAGCTCCTCCCGGTGCTTTACTGAAAGCACCCCCACCCCCACCCCAAGTAGGAACAGGCGAGTGTGGCCAAGAGACCACCGAGTCTCTAGGCTGGGGCGTGGCCTCCCGGGCTCTTCCCGGAGCCCCCTGTGGAGGGAAGCCTGGTTGTCACCCATTACCCCCTTCCATGTCTCGGCCTTCGTTTCCTTCTAACACAGCCATTCGCTGCGCCCGGTGTTAGACGCCAAGGAAATAGAGATAACTACACTCAGGATCTATTTTTAAGAATGTTATCATCAGATTCATGAACTTATCAAATGATACAGCATACGAGTAAGCCCTGCTGTGGGCATTAAGGGAGCCTCCACCGGGGCAGAGATGACAAATAGCCAAAATAGTAACATAAGTAATCTTTCAGACGGTGGTACGGGCGATGGGGACCAGCAGGGAGGGGGACGGGGAGCGCCCAGGGTAGACAGTCAAGGTTTGGGGTCAAGGTGAAGGCGAAGGTCGCGGCAGTTGGAGGAGCGGGCGGGCAGAGGTCCTTGGCTCGTTGGAAGAGGAGGAGGAAGATGTCCGTGGGGGAGAGGCTGGTGGGAGGGAGGGGAGTCGGGGCGGGGCTCCAGAGGCTGCGGGCAGGTCCCCTGGGGCCTGGCTCTCAGAACAGGGGACAGGACACCGCCTGGGACGGAGCTGGGAGGCCCTGCAGGGCTCTGAGCAGAGGAGTGAGGGGCCGGCCGGGTGTTGTGCGGGCGATCCTGTCTGTGGCACTCAGCGTGGGGTGTGACGAGCGGGTCTGCGGCGGAAGTGGGCTGCCAGGGAGCAGGCCGGGGGGCGGCTGGTGTGACCTCGCTGGCCCTGATGGAGGTGGCGAGAAATGGTTCAATGCTACGTGATCCCAGTGGCAGGGGCAGGAGGCCCTGCTGGCGGACTGGACGTGGAGCAGCAGCGGGGGCGTGCCAGTCTCCCCCGAGTGCTGGCAGATGCTGCGGAGCGGCGCGTGCAGAGCGCTGAGGGGGCGCCTGCGGGCCCCCTTCTCCACCTGCCCGTGGCGTTGCCCCGGCGGCCCCAGCGGAGGCAGAGGAAAGGCCAAAGGCAGAGCAACCTAGTTGAGGGCCCTAGCCATGGGCCACGTGGCAGGCAGAGGAGCAAGTAAATACAGGGCTGATGCGTGCAGTGAACGGAGGAGCCTAGGGACCCGGGTCCCCGTCACTAAGGACACACTTGACAGCAGTGGGGAGAACGGGACGCGTGGGAGGAGGTGTGCCACACTGGGACGTACTGTTTCCAAGACGCAGACGCTCTCAGGCGGGGCGGCTGGCACTTGGTAATGGGGGTGGGGGTCTCTACACTTAGAGACCTTCCATTCAGGGAGTGAAATCAACCAAAATGATGATGGGAAATGAGATGGAGAAGACGAACCAGATACCAGATGCTTCCATGGATGTGGAAGAATGGTCAGGCAGTGCCTAGAGGGAAATAGGGAGAGGCAGGTGACATGGTTAAGTGCAGGGACTTTTACGTACCCACAGAGAAGTGACTGTTTGCAAGAGGCCCTCAGAGGCTGGGAGACAGCTCCTCTGGGGCGCAGGAGAAGGCCCCCTACCCCTGCACCGGAAAAGGCTGCAGGCGGGCTTCATCCTACACAGGCATGGGGGGGCGGGGGGCGGGGGGAAGAGTATGGGCCGAGGTCAAGGGCGAAGGTCTTGTGTAACGCTGGTCCCAGAGGAAGTGAGGACGGTTCTGAGGGAGTTAGCGCGGAGCAGTGCTTCTCAGAGTGGGATCACACCAGCAGCGTCAACACCACCTTGGACTTTGTTAGAGATGCAAACTCCCTGGTTGCATCAGAGACCTGCCGTGTCGAACTCCACGGGGAACCAACAACCCATGTTTTCCAAAGCCTTCCAGGCTGAGAATCAAGTTTGATTCTCAAGTTGAGAGTCATTGGAGTGGCGGGAGCACAGAGAAGAATGGGGCAGAGAGTTGGTGGAAGGTGAGGGGGACCTTGCAATCTGGACAGTGCTCAGAACGACAAAGATGTAAGGCCATTTGGGACTCATCATCCTCAAGTTCGCATAGGGAATTCTCTGGTCAGGGACTTCAATGTGGGGACAGACTGAGGTCTCAGGGAGCTCCTAAGGAATAATGACAGTGATGACTTGGGACCTCCGTTTGTTATAGCAGCCAAGGACGCCTTGGGCAGCGGTATAGACGCTCCCCAGGGTTCTTGTTTCATTGTAAGAAGAGAAGTCACTGCTGGGGTGATAAGAAAGCTCGCAGCTGTCCCGGGAGCCCCTCCCCTCATTTATGTAAGACGACGTCCCCCAGTCGCCCGGACTCCTCTGGGTCAGTCTCTCTCTCACATGGCATTGGGCAAAGCGTGATCTGGTAGAAAATTAGTAATAATAACTGAAAAGTAACATCTACTATTGTCCAACTCTCCCCCTCACTCACCTTTTCCCAGACACTATGGTTCACAGCCGGGGAGTCTGTGCTGGCATTTCCTCTCCCGGGAGTGCTCCTCCCAGACGTCCCTGCAGCTCACCCTGCCCGCTCCCGCTCCAAGTCGGGCTGGAACGTCCCGTGTCCGTAAGACCTGCCGTGACCACTGCATTTAGAACCGCGATGCCCCACCCAGCACTCGCAACCTCCCTTCTCCTGTTTTGTTTTCCCCATTTTCTAACCCCTTACAGTTTACTATGTATTATGTTTATTGCTCAACTGAATGTCTCCTGCCACTGGAGTTAAGTGCCATAAAGGTGAGGATTTTTGTCAGAGTTTCTCAACGACGTAGCCCAAGAGCCTAGGAAAATGCCAGGCGCATGGTAAGCACTCAGTCAAAATGTTACTGAATGAAGGAATAAATGTATGTTTCCTGTGTCCAGACTTGCACCAAACAAAGGCTTTCCATTTCATATCACTTTTAGTCTCACAATCATCTTGAAATGTATGTATTATTAGCTATCATGGAACAGACAAGAAAACTAAAACCCAGAGAGGTTAATAATTTGTCCAAGGTCACACAGCTAATATAGTGGGACCCAGCTCCAGGTAACGCCCGGGTGCCTCTTCTTACCCATTCCCCATGAGTCTAAGGGCGTCGGTCCCAGCCTCGTTCATGCATTCTGCTGCCTGTGAGATCTTGGTTCTTACCTAATAACTCGGTTTCCTTTCTCATGATGAGGCTATGGATACAGCCTCCCATCTCTTCACTTGTGCTGTAACCATTCCTGGACATCATGCCTGTGAAAGAGAGGGAAGACAGATACCTCGTTTGGGGAACTCAGGACTTCTCGGTAAAATGATATCTGAAAAGGCCTTTCTTTTCTATCCTTTGAGTTTGTGAATTTTTGAGATGCTGTGAAAGCTAATGAAATAATCTCTCTAAATTCTCTCGGTGGAGACAGGCGCAGCCAGAAACACTCACGCTCTGGGAGCCTAGCTTATGGATCGTTCTGAATCCGGCATCCGGTTTATTGATGCACGCTTCTAAGCGTGCCCTGCAATTAGATGCTGTTGGCTTTAGGAGACTTGTAGAGAAACCTGGGCCTGGCGCATCTGGTCTCAGGCACAGAGGCTGCTGCTATTAGCAAGCACCCACCTTCTCTGGCCAGATATTGCTGTCGTGTTATGAGACGAGTAAATATGCCAGGAAACTCCTTCTCTGCCGTCGCTGTTCTCAGTGGGAACTGTCACAACCAGCGCCTTGGGCCTGGGCTGCTGTGCCCTTCCCCTTAAATAAGAACAATACCTATCAGTTAAAGGGTGGGAGAGGAATCCCAAACTCCCTATCTGGGCTCTGGTGTGATCACCCACGTTTTTCCTCCCTGGTCATTCTCCTCTCTGTGCCTAACCCAGGCTCCCACTGAACCCAGCACAGCTCTGAGAACAAGCCCTCTGCTTCCTTCTGTCTCAGCTCCTGAAATGACATACTCCTTGCTCACTGACTAGGACTGTCCCTTACTTGGTGTCTGGGGGCCACCAGGACAATGTCTGGTACTAGAAACTACCACTCCAGGATTGTACCCCTGAAGACTGCCTCCTGTGTCTTAAATTGGTTCAATACGACCATCCCCTGAGCATTGGTGCAACAGAGCCAAGGGAGATAGGCATAGGGTCAGATCTTGACTCAGCCCACCCTGGCTGTGTGACCTGGGGCAGGGAACCTTCCCTCTCTCTGCACGTCCTCATTTGTAGGCTGCAGACATTCATATCCATCTTGCAGGGGTGGTTTGAGGATGGAAATTCACTTACATAAAGTTCTTAGCAATCAGTAGGCCTTTCTTAGATAACTGGGGATACCATAGACCTTTATTTTCTAAATCACTGTCCTCTTTAATCTCTTGATCCTATTTTAACAACCTGAGAATTTTAAAATCCTGGAAATTTAAATGGATTTCTGAACGAACACTATTTTTAAGGCAGCTGAAGTTGCCAGCTCCAGGAGTTTGGGGCTAAAGGATTGGGATAGCCTGGTGTGGAGAGATAGCACTGAGAGACCCTCTCCCAAAGTAGGTTCACGTTGCCCCCAGGTCGTGAGTTCCATTCATTTGGCCAACATTTTTTTGATTTACTGTGTTGTCTGGCCTTGGGCTAGCCACTCAGAACACAGAGGAAGTCAGATTGGGTTCCTGCTCTCATTGGCAATGGGCAAGATAGAAAAGTGAGGAAATTATTGCAGTGTCTGGCTAGAGTAGGGGTAGGAGTTTATTCATTCCAACCCAGGAAGCTCCTGCAGTGATGACTCTGCCATTATCAGCAGCCCTGAACTCACGTGGAATTGTGACAGGGAATCAGGCTGCTGTGCCTTTAAGCTGACAGAGCATCCCATGGGCAGAATCTGGCTTAGAAACCTAGAGACTTAGTTCCTTCATCTCCAGAGCTAACATTGGACCCGAGACAAAGCATCGCGCGCAGATCTTAGTTCCCAGCTGCTTAAGAAGGAAATGTAAATAGATCTCTTTTCTGACAGATTTAATAAGAAAACATCTCATGATAAAGTGCTTTTAGGTCCCTAGGAAAAACTGCCAAAGGTATCCAAAGTCACGGCCCCTTTGCCACATCATCAAGTTCAGCTTAGCAATGCATGCCTTGGAGGCAGGGAAATGGAAGATATAAATTAAACTGAAAGATTGCTCATTTGGAACTGCAGAATGTACTGGATTCAATTTATGTGTCACCACAGATCTGCAAGCTTGTCTTCCTATCGGGTCTGGGCGGCCCCAGCAGAGGCTGTGCTGTCATGGGGCTAGGTTGCTTTTGGCACTGCAGCTGCTCAAAGTTCCTCCTGTCGCTCGAGGCAGGACTTGATAGAGCCTCACTTCATCCCTGAGCCAAATGCCTGACCTGCTGCCCGAGGCAAACCCGATGCTTTTACACAACCCACTTGGTACCCAACATATGCAGCCTAGAAGTGCAGGGGAGTCAATGCCTCATGGGTCGAATGTGAAGCTCCGTGGACCAATCACAGGGTGGGGCTGGAGAGAAAGTCTTCCTCCCTCCCCTCTGGCTGGACTGGTGGTGACCCAGTGGATTCCTACGTCCTCTCCTGCAAACGCAGCCAGCAGCTCCTCCGTGCACGCCCTTCCATCAGCTCTGCCTCGGTCCCGCCACATTTCCCTTCGTCTTCCTCCTGCTGCCCTGGGATCGTATTTGCCAGTAAAATTTTCATCTCTCAGCTTTTGGCCTCAGGCTCTGTATTTTTAGTAAACAAGGGTAAAGGCAAAGAAGATTATAACTGAAATTGACCTTAGAGGTACTCTATTAGGTTTTCATTTATTTTATAGAAACTTAAAACCCGATGGGGCAAGGGTAAAGTGAATTACTCAATCCACTTTCTCCATGCTCCAGGCTCAGTATTCTTTAAGTAATATCACACACACATATGTATACATGTATCTATGCATTTATACACACATACATTCACAAGCATACTTATGTGCCTATGTATGGAATCATGAGTGTGTGTGTGTGTATATATATATATGTGTATGTATATGTATACACACACACACACACACACACACACACACACATATATATATATTCTTATTTATTTGCTTTGTCTGCTCTCCACAGAAATAGCAGACAAGATCTACAATCTCTTCAATGGCTACACCAGTGGGAAGGAGCAACAGACGGCCTACAACACCCTTCTGGATCTGGGTTCCCCCACCCTGCATCGAGTCCTTTACCACTATAACCAGCACTATGAGAGTTTTGGAGAATTCACCTGGCGGTGTGAGGATGAATTAGGCCCCAGGTAATCAATAAACTTCACTGGCTCTTTTAAAGACCTCAGCTCTTGGAAATTTTGTAACTTTACCACTGTAATAATGCATTCACACATTTGCATAGGTATCCTGGGCGAGCTTGGGGCTTGAGGAACTCATTTCCATGCTTTCAGACAGCTCGGTTCATGCAGATTAGTTTTGGATAAGCTGTATTTAAGTAGTCAAGTCATGAATGCATTTCCTGAACTCTGAAAACACTCTTGCCCTTGACAGTTTTGTTCCTCCCCTTTATCGTGCTGACACACTATTCCAACAGCTGAAACTATTATATAGGGAGCCAAACCTCCGTCTTGTGAAAGAAAATTAGAAATTTTATTGAAGAGGGTACCCAGAAGTATCTATAGCATATTAACTTTGCATATATTATACACATTCCACAGATATTTTTTGAGCTAAATTTCACACTCTCTCGAAAGACAACATGGCAGTAGTCAGCGACCCACCTTGACATGTATCTTGGCCAAAGTTGGGATAGTATAGTGTCTGTCAACTTCCTCTGGCCCCTAGGCTACAACTTCCCAAAACTCAGTACCCACTGCTTTTAGATTGCACAACCCAGATCGAGGTGTTTGAAAGAGAGGAATGGGAAGAATGTATAGTGATACCACCTTTCTCTCGTTCCATTTACTGTGACTTCTTTGTATTGCTCCTTTGAGAACAGGTTTTCCTGGATATACTGGAATTTTCAGAAAGACAGGGTGAAGAGGCTGTCCCATGGAATGTTGGTACCTATGTCCCCAAATAATTTAGGAGCTCATGAAGAAAAACAAAATAGGGCAAGGACTTTGGGAATAAGGGGAAAAGAAAGACAGAAAATGAAGAAATCAACACTGTTGTGTCCTCTAGTACTTCAAGAGCTCTTGCACTCCAGACAACAGGGCTAAAGCGAGGTGTCATCCAAATTTCATCCCATCCATCTGACTTCTGACTGAACTGGAGGGAGACCCAGCCTCGGTGTGTCTCCTCTGGTGACCTGAAATTATAAACTTTCCATTATTCAGGACATTCTCCCTTTCTTTACTTTCTTTACTTTCTTTTGAAGGAGGGAGGAAATGTAGGATCATCTTCCTGAAATAAAACTGTTTAATGTGTAAGGTCAGGAAGAATCTTTATGTATTCCATAAATTGTTTCTGAATGTTTATAAGGGGTGGTAGTCCTTGAGCAAATAGAGGCACTGCTAGACCAGGACACAGAGCAAAGTAGACAGGGGACTTTCAAGTTGTTCTGCCTCAGTTTTGGTAAAAAGCCAACCCTGGATTCGAAACTCAATACATATTAAGGAATGCCCTCTTGCTCCATTCATAGCTTACCACACTCCTGCATTTATTATGCTGATGTCATCCCCCCTCCCCAACTCCCCCCTTCCACCTCTCCCTCCACTCCTCACTTCCTCTTTGGTCCCCCACCTCGGTTCCTCCTCTCTTCCCTCCTTCTTCTGACACGTATTGGGTGTATATATGCAGTTCTTTGTTAGGGAAAATAAATGTCACAATTTGAATAGCAGGAACATTTCACATATCATCTTGATGTCCAAGGGCATTTGGATTACCAGGCCTTCTCTTGTAACTCAAGAGTCAGAAGGAAAGTTCGTTAAGGAAGACAGCGAGCAGCGGAGGGCACGTGGATCTCACTGGGAAGGCAGGCCCGCTGCTGACCACACACTCCTTCCCAAAACCCTCCTCCCAGGAGACCCTGTTGCGGGTTTTTCAAGGCTGCAGAGAGGTTGGGCGGAAATGTATGCCTTCATCGCCATGTAGAAAATAAAGGTTGACTTGTCAGTGCCAGGGACCCCAGGGAGAACCACAGGAAAGAACAAGTCCTCTGCCTTGAGATGCTGTGGAGTCACCTGTGGGAATGACTAGAAAGGCCTCTGTGGGGTGCTTGCTCTCTGCGAGCAGCAGGAAGGGTCCGCTCAGTTCAATTCAATCCATTTCATGAAAATGCATGGAGGCCTGCAGGTGGGGCTGGGGGCTGAAATACTTTGAGAACAACATTGTTTGCATCGCTATGAAGAAACAAGGCTGTGGGCTCTGAGATGGTCAAGGACAGACCCAAGTTATTATTTGTTTAAAGTGAGCTACGGAATTAGCCAGACACCCTATGAGCTAATTAAATCCATTTGTTGGGAAGGGTGGCTAGGATGTGCTCCTTTATCTGTTTCTTGAAGATGACAGAGCTGCTGCTTGTCACTCTTCCTTCAGTCCCCTTTCCTCCAACCCCCCCAAATTTGTCAGCCACTCATGGCACACAGTAGGGTAGATTCAGAGGATGCACCTCCAAAGTGAAGGGGGGACCATCTGCATATTTAGTCAGCAGGTGGCGTGTTTCTTTGATTTCCTCACTGAAGTTGGAGGAAGTAGGACTTCCCTGCCACCACCTCGCACTGTCTTAGACCCTTTGCTGCTGGGGCTCAACAGCAAGGTCATGTCCGCCCCTCTCCCGGCACGTGCCCCTAGGAACGCCGTGAGCTCATTTCCAGGACAGACAAGACGAATGCGGTGAGTGTGTTTGCTGTTCTCTGAAAAGCTGTTCTCGGTGGGGAGCAGACACTCCCATTTCCTGCAAGGACTTGTTGATGAAGTGCAAAGAGATGGTCCCTCGTCTGGGAAAGTGGGTCTCACGGTGGATAACGACCGAAAGGTTCTCCCTGAGCTTTCCAGCTGCATTTCACAGCCTCCCATGAGCTGGTCCAAGCAAAGGACCTTCCCCCACGGGTCTCTGGCCACTGGGTCTTTGAAGAGCAAGAGCATAGCAGAGTGAGGGGCCCCTGCTCCTCCACTCATCCTAGGAGCTCAGACCAAAGCCAGCGAGGTCTGAGAGCTGGCAGCCAGGCATGGGTGCCGGGGAGAAACCCGCACGCCAGTGAGACAGAGGGGTGACAGCTCGCTTCCCCACGCTGCCCTTGGCCCGAGGGATCACTCCTTTCCAGTGGGTGGACCTGGGGAGACGTCACCCTCCTCTGCTCCTTGCAGGGATCTGCAGCAGCAATGGCTTCCGTCCTTCCTGAGGAAGACGGCGGAACGGACATGAGCTCACTGGACCTTAGTCACTGAGGTTAAACTATCCCCAAGAATGACCCTGTGTCTGTGCACGGAGGGCATAGTCAGCTGCACTTCGGATCCCCTGAAGTTCAGTGCATCAGCTGCTTCCCCTCGGTTCAGACATAGCCTTGAAAAGGGAAATATTCAATCACCTTATTTGTCATTTAACGATGACAAATGACTGTCTTTCAAGGAAATGGATTTGATTTGTCTTTCAACTCCACGATTTTAAAAGGGCAGGCCTTCCCACTGCAATATTAGTTATTTTCTCTTCATTTTTGCTCATTGCATTTTGTTTCTCTGTTTCGTTTTGTGCCTGCCCCACTTTGCACATCATTTCATTCATTCATTCATTCATTCATTCATTCGCTTAGCAAATGTTTGTGGCGGGCCCTCGGCTCTCCGTGCCAGCAATAGAATAGTAAGCAAACCAGACTGGGCTCTGCCCCGGCGCAGTTCAAGTTCTCGCTGTCTTTCCCGCCTTCTCGTCCTCCTAACCTCCACGCTTGTCCCTAGGAAAGCCGGCCTCATCCTCTCCCAGCTTGGGGATCTCAGCAGCTGGTGCAACGGACTCCTCCAGGAGCCCAGGATAAGCCTGCGACGCAGCTCCCTCCAGTACCTGGGCTGCCGCTACAGCGAGATCAAGCCCTACGGACTCGACTGGTCGGAGCTCAGCCAGGACCTCAGGAAGACATGTGAGGAGCAGACCCTGAGCATCCCCTACAACGACTACGGGGACAGCAAAGACATCTAGTCCCATGGTGCCACACGGCAGCTGCCGAAAGGATGCAGGGGAGGAGAGGGGGCCATCTGGGTTGGTTTGTGGATTTTTAATATTTTTTAATGGAACATTAAAACCTTCACAGGCACCATGGAAACCAGGGAGGACCCGACCCTCGCTCCCTGCAGAACTTTGTCATTTGATGTTCTCTGCCCGCCTGACCAGTACGCCTGCTGCCTGCAGCTTCGGGCAGTGCCATTTCTTTAGGGGATTCTTTGAGGCTTGTTTTGCAATTGATTTGTTCATGATTCCCTCCCCCACCACAAGAGGTTTATGAAAACGCTCAAGAGTTCTGTCATGCTTCCCATGAAAGGTCCATCAGGTCAAGGCACCCCATGCTCCTGGAGATCCTGAGTCCCTTACAACTGGGGACGGAGATGAGGCCAGAAAGCTGTGGACCGGACCTCAGGCCCCAGCCTCACGCACTTCGCAGGATGCCCAGAGAAAGGAAACAGGAGGAGTGGGGAGGTGGCCCCTGTGGAGGTCGCGTGGCTTTCCCCAGACCATCCCAGTGCTCACCTGACACCTCACGGGGGAGTCCAGGCTCCCGTCTGAGGCCCCATGGGTTTCCGGGATTGTTAGTCCTCTCCCCAGGCTACAGGGCTGGACGTAAATCTCCCTCTCGGAGACCTCTATCCGCTCCTCCAAACAATATCATCTTTAACAGGCAACAAGGTGCTACCTGACAAATGCACCTTCAGAGTGGCCTACCTGGGGGACGAGTTAGCACTCCACATTCTGGAGGAGAAGTGGAATTTATTGTTTATAAAAAAAACTCCCGTGCCTCCAGGCTGAGCTCTGCAGACCAGCATGCACCGCTCTCCTGGTTCTCTGGTGCCTGCCCGCCTGTCCTGGGCAGATGGGGCCCGGTGAGGTCTGCTCTGGTCCAGCAGGGCCCAGAACTGTCATGGCAGTGTTTTAATGAACCCAAGTCATTACCAATGTCAAAAACACTTCTGGTCCTCCCCACCCACCCCTACTAAATTCGCTTAATTGCACTGTTAGTTTTGCAAATCGATTTTCTGGGTGAGCACTGCAGGAGAATTGCACTATTTTCACACCACCCCCGGCCCAGTTGCCGGGTGGAGCAGATTCCGTGCAGGCCACTCCCGTGACTGCAGGTAAGGGCCTGCGTGAGCGTTGGCCTGGGCATCGGTGGGGGTGTGGCTACCAGGAAGCCCCACCAGTCAGAAAGTGCTTTGCAGGGCCACGTGGACCAGAGAGGCCTCAGCTGTCCCCACACACCTCAGGGGCCTGCACACTCCCTTTCAGCCACCCTGCCCTCGACTGGGCTCCTCATTTGGAGACACTAAAATCAGGGCAGGAAGAAGGCATGAGGTCAATGAGACCACTCGCCGGGCTGCATTGATGTTTTTCTAAATAGTAAAACTGCCAGATCCCACTCACAGAGTGCTTACTGCGTGCCACACTCCCGTCGCCGACTTCTCACTGCCACCCCCCGAAGTGCTATTCTCAGCTCCGTGTCAGTGATGGGGAAACTGAGGCAAAGAGAGGCCACGCAGTGTGCCCCAGCTGCCTCACTCACGCTCGGCCTGAGCCACCGCAGGAATTCGGGCTGCTCCTCCAGCCACGGGAGCGTAACCCCGCCCCCCGCCCTGTCGTCAGTATCGTCAGGCTGGGCGGCTATCCCAGCTGAAGCTCCCCGGGGCCTGCACCGAGAGCATCTCCTTCCCCACACCTCCATGCACTGCAGCGGGAGGAGCCAGGAGCCGGATGCACCCGAGCTCTACAGCAGAGAGCCCCTTGGGGACCGCTGGGTCTGCAGCCCAGGCAGCACCCCCACCCGCCGGGGCCTGGCCGCGGAGCTGCACCACGGCCACAAGCACGGGCTGCTCTTACTCCCTCCCTGCGTCTTTCCACAGAGAGACGGACAGGTTTATTTCACACTGCGGGTTGCCCAGCCTCAGAGGCTCCCCCACTTCCAGAGCGAAGGCTCCCAGAAAACACGGCCATCCCACCTGTGGTCAAGGCAGGGCCTCAAGTGAGACACCTCCAGGGACAAGTGTCTCACCATCACCAGAGAGGACGATGCCCTGGGTGGCCAACACCAACCCATGGGGCAGGCCGAGGCAAGAGCTATCTCTGCTGCTACTGTGCTCCATCCTTCCTGCAAGTCTGCACAGGGAGCAGGTCCACGCAGCCAAGGCTGTCACCACCCCTGCCCTGGAGGTGGGCCTGATGCCAGGGAGTGGCAAGAGGGGCACCCTTTTCTGTCCTCTCCTCTGTCTTATTAAAAGAGGCTCAGTGTGGCCCTGTCTCCTCCCTTCTCCCTGCTCTCCCGAGTCCCTCCGCCTCCTTCCCATGTGCTATATCTTCCCTCTTCCTGTCCGTGACCCTTCCTCCTTGGTCCTTTCCCTCTCAATGATTCTCTCCTCCTTCAGTGTCCTCTTATGCCGTCCCCACCCACTCATGTGCATACGCACACACACACATGCGAAATACACATGGACATGCATGCTATACACCACACACACACACACACACACGCACACACACACGCAATACATATGTACATGCATGCTATACACCACACACACACACGCAATACACATGCATGCTATACACCACACACACATACACATACACACACACACATGCTATACACCACACACACACCCTACACCTGCACACACATATTTATATACCACACACACACACAGAGACATACACATACACTATGCACACAACCTCTGCGGCTGGGTCCCAATTACTTTCAAGTTAAAAGGAAGGCCAGTTTGAATGGGGCAGGAGACAGTCTTCGGGTCCTCTGAGGATGTAACCAGAGGGTTGTGCCCTAAGAAGACACTGTCCATCACACCCTGATGATACTCCCTGAAGCTTGCCTGGAGGGACCCATCCTGACCAGAAAGGGTGATAGTGCTGAGCCAGTATTAAACCTCAAGTTTTCAAGCTGCCAAACAGGGCTTAAGGGAGTTGCTTACATGTACCCTCACGCTGCCAGCTCTGGGGCTCCCCAGAGAGCACTGGTATCCCCTCCTGAGTGGCCGTGACCCACTGGAATAGCATGAGACCTCTCCCTCATTGTGCAATTGTTTTCCATTCATTATTTTTAGTTAATCACACTTCTTGATATTCAAATGTTCTATTAAAAAAAACTGAGTGTGAAAAGAAAACACTTTACTACTATAAAAGGAAGGATATAATGTGACCAACTTCAGGTATAGCAGTATTGTTTAAAAGAGAATCATTGTATGATTATAAAAAATGGAATCATTGACTAAATAATAAACAAAGCTGTTAGTAAGTGTCAGGTGTGTGGGTGTTACCTCGTATCGTTAGACAATCAGAGTCGTCCGGCTGGACCAACTGGGGATTTGTTAAAGTTTCAAGTGTTCCACCTTAGATTTTAGATTCGTGGGCCTTGGAGCCTGTCATCTTAACTAGAAAAACTAGTTAAATACTACACAACGACTTATAAACTTAACCATAATGCTGCATGGTGATGATTCTCATTTTCTCTCTGCTTCCTTCTCGAAGTATTTATTGCAAATCCACCTTAACTCAGACACTCTGCATGGTCAGAGGACACGCTGGTGAGTAAGAGCGATTGTCATGAGTAGTCTTCCGTTTACACGTGCTAATGGGTTTAGGCTGGGAACGCATATGTAGGTCATACCTTGGCACTCAGCTGCTCTGAAACTTGTTGAATTTGGTACTTGACACATTGTGATGCGAACAGGTTGTCCTGGTCCTTGCAGTTTGCCTAATGAGAAGGCTGCTGATGGATCTGTCAGTGAAGTTCAAGACTCCGGAGAGGCTGAGGGTTTTATTCCCCACCAAATTGTTAATGGTGATGAAACTGGAATTTTGGGGAAAACATGTCGAGTAGAACCTACATCACAAGAGAGGAGAAGGCATTACCAGGCCACACACCAATAAAGGACACACTCTGTTGTCGTGTAGGGTGCTAGTGGGGACTTAAGACTCAAGCCTCCATGGACTAGTCATCACAGGGAAAGCCCACGAGTTTCTAAGAAGCATAACCTAATAAAAAGCAAAGTCCCTGTGATGTGGAGGGCGGACAGCAAAGCTGGGTCACGAGGCAGTTTCTCACCGAGTGGATAAATGAGGTGTTTGGTTCCCCGGTGACACAATACTTGCCGGAGAAAGAGTTCCCCCTGAAAGCGCTCCCACTTCTGGACAGTGCGCCTGCCTGCCCTCCAGGCTTGGGGGATGAGTGACTGGAGGGGTTCAGCTTCATCACTGAGGGGTTCTTGTCCCCCAACATGCCTTCTCTCATCCAGCCCAGGGACCAGAAGGTCATTGCAAACACCCAAAGCTTGTACAACAGGGCGCTTTCCCAGAGGTGCTTTGAGGTCACCTCTGACACACAGCTGACACTCAGAAACTTCTGGAAAGAGCACTTCAGTACCCTGCACTGCCTTAACCTTACTGCTAAGGCTTGGAACGAAATCTCTTAGAGGACGAGGAGTTCGGCATAGGAGAATTTGGGGCCAGACGCTGTGACCCAGAGAGCCTTCAAGGGGTCTGAGCCCAACCCTAAGCCTGCAGGTACAGAGGGTGCAGTTGTGCAGGAGATTGCAGCTTTGGGCCCGTCCACAGGTCGGGGGGGGGTCGGTGCTGCTGATGGCAGGTGTCAGTGGGGGAGGGTCGTGAAGTGCTCAGCCCCGAGGACTGAGGACTACAGGAGCGACGGCAGGAGCAGCCACAAGAGGTGGCTGAGGAGATTCCTTCAGGGGAGGAGGCGATCAGGGACGATGCCCCAGTCCCTTGGTAAGGGAGACCTGTGCAGCACGGGCAGGAGGT